>VYXC01009177.1:426020-468813 GCA_013397175.1 Platysteira castanea | reverse complement strand
GGATGGATGGACGGACGGATGGAGGGATGGATGGGTGGATGGATGAAGGGATGGATGGATGAAGGGATGGATGAAGGGATGGATGGATGGATGGATGGAGGGATGGATGGAAGGAAGGAAGGAAGGAAGGATGGATGGATGGATGGATGGATGGATGGATGGATGGATGGATGGATGGATGGATGAACAGGTGGATGGATGGATGGATGGACAGCTGGATGGATGGATGGACGGACGGACACAGCTCTTTGACAAAGGCATCCACGGAACACAAGGAGAAGGGGTTGTGTTCTGTGCTGAGGAGGAGCAGCGGGTGCTGGGACCTCGAGGCTTGGGAGCAGAGTGGCTCGGGTGCTGTGGGAGTCAGCTGTGAATGACCTGATCCAACGAAGCTGCCTTCAAACCACTGGGAAAAACCCTTCTGTCACTCCAAGGGCAATTCGGGTTGGATTTAAGGGGAGGAGGAACCCCAAACCTGGGAGAGGGGTGCAGCTCAGTGAGGCTGTGGCATCTCCAATCCTAAGGATCTTCAGAGCTCGCATGGCCACCAGCAGATTCTGATTTAAATGATGGTTCAGGTGATTTCCAGCCATCTTTTACACCCTCTGCCTGTTGTTCCACAAACCTCTGTGACTCTCCTGAGATTTCCTGGATTTGCAGATGAGGTGCAGCCTCTCCATCCTCATCCTCACTTCCAGCGGCGTCTGAAGTGCCCTCAGTGCCATTTCTTGCCTTTGTTTGCCTGTTTGATGCACATCCCTTCCCTCTTTCTGTGCACCTTTTCCCATTTGCTTGTTTGTCCCTCAGGGGGGGTTTTTATGGCCGTGTTTTAGGGAGAACTCGACCTGTGGGTGTTCCATAGAAACAAAACCCCTGAAGATGGGCTGAACGTGGATACTTGCGTGAAATAAGGGGGGATTCTGGGTGTACAAATAGAATTTGAGTTCTTCCTGGTAATCTGGCCCTCATCCCAGCCTTTTTGAAGGATAATCATCGTTCCAAGAGAGGTTTGCATGGACTGTAGCATACACGTTATATTTCACTGTGTAATGGAACCTTCCCTACACTCAAGGAAAACAATTTACAGAGCTAATTGCTGAACTCGGCAGATATAATCCTTTAAATGGGTTCTGTTAGATAAGAGTTTATGTTAAAAAAGAAGAAATGTTCTAGAAGAAAATTATTGTTTAGGGAACATTGATTTGCATGAATTAATGTTTTCACTTCAGCTGAGAGTTAAAAATGGATACTTAAGCTAAGCCCCATTTTAGGGTAACATCAATGCTTCATTAGTTCTGGTGTGAGCTGAAATCCATTGTTTGTTTGCTTTTTTGTGCCTTCAAACTTCAGCTGGCACGGGGTCAAACTGTCCCGAAGCTTTCGTTTTTTGAATTAAACAAACCAAAAAAAAAAGCCTTGCGTGGACTCTGAGATGGGAGGATGGCTCAGAGTTCCCTTTGTTACTCACTGCTTCAGTTTAGACAACGCTCTCCACCCTCCTGTCTCAGCCTACTTATCAGGGAAATTAGGGGTGGCGTTAATGATCTCACCTGACACGGCTGTGGCAGGAGTGAGCTGATGAATATTTGCACAGCACAATATTTGTACAGAGGTGCTGCATCACCCGTGCTGCAGGAGCAGCCATCTGCCACATCTCCCACGGTTCAAGTCTGCAAGGAGCTTTTGGGGCTGGGGTAACTTTTGCAGAGCTCGGGGTTTGGTTCTGTTTTTATGGTTTGGGTTTTATTTCAGGATTTGGCCCTGCTGCCAGTTCTGTATAGTCCCCATCATCTGGGTTATGGCACGAAGCGAGAGGTTCAGCACTGTTTAGGAGGTGTTAATAACGAACTAGACACAATATTTAGTTTAATTTAAATCCATTTTCACCCATGTAGCTGAGTGCTGGTGGCAGTTTGAGGGAGAAGGAATAAACTTGAGTTTTAAAGCCACCCCGTGGAACACGGGGTACGTGGATTTGTTTTGCGTGGTTTTCTTTAATCATCCTGCAATTTCTGTGTTGTGCTTACCTCAGTTATATTCAGAGGAAGGTTTCAGAATCATGGATATCCAAAGAGGGAGAAATTCAGGAAAATACTCACATTGAGGCCACTCCCAGCACATGAACAGAGCTGGGCTCTCCAGCCCTCAGCAGCTGAGGAAAATCTGGAGATCATTTCTAATTCCACCATGAATTTCCCTCTTTTCCAAGGTCTGCCCGTGCTGGTGAAGTCCCTTTGGAGAACTGCACAGAGGAGCTGCCATCCCAAATCCAGCTGCTCCTTCCCACAGCCTGAGGAGGAGCTGTTTGGAGGTGAGATGTTCCATCCTGTCACCTGGAGGGATGAGCCTTTGGTTCCTTGTGGCAGCTGGGAACTGAGCTGAGAATTAAGAGCTCAGGAACTTTTAAACTCTGATTTATTTATATAATATTTGTACTGTGATATATCACACAAATCCTTTGCTGCTGCTTGGTTACAGCAACCAGTTTTCCACTTGAAATTGAGGAGCTGGGTAATCTTCAAGGACCCAGATCATTCCATGATCCTGTGGAATTCCTGGGTGCAAAAACACACATTAAGTGGAAGCCAGACTTAAGTCTTGATGAGATCATTAAAAACTCCCTTCATTTTATTTGCCACCCACCATCCTGCTCAGAAAACTGGATTTATTTCTGAAGTCCTTAGTTAAGGATGGGAATTTCGTGTCAGGCAGATGCTGTCACTTTCTCCCAGCCCTTCCAGCCAAAATCCACGTGCGTTTTGGTGCCCCGGGCTCTGAGGGTGGAGGATGGGTTTGAGCAGCAGCTCCCTCCTGGGACCTGCAGTCAGATGAGTTGCATGGGCCAAATTTAATCCCAAAGTTCCAACACAGGAAGAACCCCCTGAAAGCACCAGGAATTGCTGCAGGATTTGGGCAGTAAACACAGGTTAGGACAGTCTGGGTTATTTGCTTTAATCCCCTCTGGTTCTATTTTGAATTTGCTGTGTTCCTACTTGCTAAACCACTTTCCTTTTCCGCCCTGTTTTTCCCGTGGCAGGAGGAGGAGCAGGGATATTCTGGAAGCTGGGAAAGTGCCAGGTGCTCCAGAGTGGTGCCACTAATTCCTGCAGGGCTTCTGAGCTGCTACTGCCACTCTCCAGCACTGAACCTCTCCTAGGATTCCCCTCAGAGATCCCCACCCTCCTCCCAGGCAGGGCACAGCCCAGGTGACAGCATTTAGGTTCCTGAAGGTTTGGAGGATGAGGGAGTTGAGATTGAGGGGCTCCTGCTCCTTTAGGCTCAGCAGGAGGGATTCAGGGAGCCCAAATATTGCCAAAATATTGCCAGAAAATCGGGAGTGCAGGTGCATCCTTGAGCTGGATGGAGCTCTGAACAGCCTGGGGTAGTGGAAGGTGTCTCTGTCCATGGGGCTGGATGAGCTTTGATGTCCCTTCCAACTCATTCTGGGAATTCTATGAGGCTTGGTTTATTATTTTTTACATTATTGTTTGTTTCCTCCCAGCAGAGTGAAATATTCCAAGGGTCTTGCAGCCGTTCTGCCACATGTTCAGTGTGGTTCAGCAGGAATTCCTGGGGGGAGAATCTCCAAACCTCTCCCAGAGTGAAGCCTCTTCTATGGAGGAGTAAACAAATCTCACTTCTACTTTTTTGGGGTTTTTTTTTGTCCCTTTTCCCTTGAGCTTGGGAAAGTCACTTCATGTCAGGTGGTGAGGCTTGGAACCAGCAGGGAAAAAACCTCTCTGGTGTCTGCTCGTTCCTTAGGTGCACCACAGTGCCCACAGCTCCTCTCACCACTCCCAGAGAAAGTTTGTGTAAGTCCTAAAATAATTCCGTGCCTCTGGCCCACAAATATCCCCGTTTGGTCAGCCTTATATAGAGTAATTGCTGTTTGACATGGCACTGCAGCTGGGGCTGGGCTTATTTTGGGTCAGGAGATATAAAAAGCTGTTTGTGAAAAAAAAAATATAAATAAATAAGATGCCTGTGTTTGTTGATCTGTCATCCTAAACAAATGAGTGCAGGGAGTTGTTAATTCGCTTATTCTTCTTTATTTATTTGCTTTAAGGGTCATTTGTGAGAGCACTGGTTTGGTACCAAAGGCACCCAGCCTGGCTAATTCAGATACCAAATTACCAAATCCTAATTACAGTCTCCAATTACCAAAACCCTGATTATTCTGGGGTGGTGTGGTGATACTGGGACAGCTTTGAGGGGTGGCACAAACCCAGGAAAAGGGGTCAAGGCTTAACCAAGGGAAATTCATTTTCCTGAGCAGGTGATGGGTGGGAAGAAACACCTTGAGGGAAAGGCCTGTCCTCCAAATCCTTGGATTTCCGAGCAGGCAGCTCATTCCCACAGCTCTGCGTGGTGTCAGGAGCATTTTTTCGAGTCCAACATCAAAGTCCCTTCTAATTTTAATACCTTTGATATGCACATGGGTATTTATACCCATGGATTTGATATTCTGGTCATATATGGAGATACAGGAGTGCAGCCAGGGAAAGGGAGAACAGGACCATGTACAAACACGAGTCACTTCTTGTCTGCCCCCGAAATGCAGGTGCCTGTGTGGGAAACAAGTTGTGAAGCTGTTTATGGGAGCAGAGCTCAGGAAGTTGGGATTTTATATCCCCTTTTACAGTTTCCCATGCGGGGCTGGTGGTTTCACCTCAAAAATTCACATCCCACTCGATTTCACAGAAGATCCCAACATTTTTAGTCATCCTAGGAAAGAATGTTGTCCTCTGGGATGGAGCGAGTGGCTCTGGATCAGGAACCAGGGGTTTGGTTGCCTCTTTTCTGCTGTTTTTACGGGCTGGGACAATCCTTAGCACTTTGCTGTGCCTCTGTTCAACAGCAAAATGGGATTGTAACACCGAGTTACCTTGCCCAGAACTATTTCAGGATGAAATTGAAGTTTGGAGAGCTTTTGGCATCAGAGGAACGGAGCAGTTCTGAGAAGTATTCCTGTGGTTTGGCTTCATTAACGATCCCAGCTTCTTGAGGAGTTGTATCCATGGGATGGGGCTGGGAAGCAAAGCAGGATAGGCAGGGGTGGAATCCCTTCGTGGGCAGTTACACAACAGAGCAAGGAGGGCTGCAGCCCTGGGCTGATTTTTCCTGTCAAAAGTTCCCAAATGCACATGGAAATCAGCTCTATATCAAAAAAGAGAGCTGATATTTCAATGGCCTTGGAGGCAAGGCAGATCTGAAAAGGGATAAATTGGGGATTTTATCTTTTAAACTGGGAATCTGAGAGCAGAATGGAATCTGGGAGCAGTTCTTGGCTCGGGAGTGGCTCTCAGGTTTCTTGGCTCCTTGTTCTCCCTCAGCTGTGCCAGGCAGGTGGGGAATGGAATCCTGGAACCCTGGGCCAGCAGCAGATCCATCCTGGTGAGGGAAATAGAGCTGTAGGCACAGTTTTCCCTCTGCTGGGCTTGGGGTTTCCTGTCAGGTATCCCTCATATCGGATGGATGTTGTCAATATCCATCACGTTATTCCTTCTATTCGTATTTATCTTCTTGCTGTTGCTCCAGGTACTCCATCCCAGCTCTGACTTCTGCTGGATATTTCCACATTCCTGGTAAGAATCTGATTCTTTTCTTCCAACTGCAGCAAATCTGATGTGTCCAGGTAAATGTTCCTGTAGGAAGTAACAGGAGGGAGAAAAGTTTGAGGCCAGGCTGTCAGGGATGGAATCTTTTCCATTCTAAAATTACTCTGAGTGCTTTCATTTTATTTAAAAGCCTTTTATTGATCAAAAAAGCTTCATTCAGGGGCTCTATCTTCTTGAGTAGCTACAGCAGGTTTAACTCACAATAGAAGTTATTATTTGAGTTCATTTTTATCATCTTGAGTTTTGCCTAATTTCATGCTTCTCTTAAAGATAACAGGGAAAGCCTCACATGGTGCAGAGATAGAAAATAAATGTAGCTTTCCTTCCAGCCCATTAATTCTCTTCCGTGGAGCTCTGAACCAGTCTGAGCACACGACTGGGAGGGATCAGAGCAGACATCTCTGTACTGCTCCAGAGGAGGGTGGGTTTGTTTTGAAGCCAGGTTTAATGCACTTGTCCCAAGTCGTGGACGTTTTTGGGAGCTCGGAACATTCCTGTTCTGCCTCAGGATGAAATTTAGATCATAGGAACTGGAGAGAGATCCCAAAATATTTGGAGCTGTTGAAGTAACTGTAGACCTAGTTCAGAGTTCTTTGCTGAGTGAGGCCAAGCAGGGATTTGAACCTGATCTTTATGCGCGCTCTTTTCTTCTCTCTCCTCCTTTCAACTCCAAGTTCCATCTTATATTAAAGAAACCATCCCTGGGGATTCCATAAAAATGCTTTATTCAGGTCAGACACTTTTTTTAAAACTGACCTGGTGTTTTGTGTCCAGCCACCGCCACCCCTGAAACAAATAAATAGATTTAGCAGTGGAAATTTCCCCAGGAAATTTTCCTGTCTTGACCAACAATTTGTGTTATTTTACAACAGTTTGGGTTAGAGCTCTGCCCAACTGTGTAACATGAAGGACAGAGAGTGAGGGGAATGTCCAGGATGGGAGGATCTGGTGTTGAGGGGACATCATCCATCCAATGGATGGCTCTGGTGGGTTCATTGACCTCTTGCTGTCCTGGACAGAAAAGGAAACTCCAGTTTTTCTTCCTTAGCCCGGATGCTGACTCACCTGTGTGGGGAAGGAAAACAGCCACAGGGCTGGTGTTTCAGTGGTGTCCCAGTGTGCCTGGGGATAGCTCATCAGCTGCTGGGCTTTGCTTTTTGTGTTACTCACCCCTCTCCTGGTGCCCCAGGTCCCCGTCAGCGCTGAGTAAGTTCTGTCTCCCAGTTTGTCCCAAAGCCAGTGGCAATATTTGGGTGTTTGGTGTTGGTGCCTCACTGATGCCCAGTGTCAATTCCAGCCTGTTTTGCTGGGAGCTGGAAACGTGTTCCAACTCCTCTGTCCCTTCCCTGTGCCTGCTCCCAAATCCTGACCCCTCTGGGGTGGGACTGATGAGCTGTCCCAGTGCTGCTGGGTTTCACTGCCCAGCACCAGGATTTCCCTGTTCCCGAATTTCTGCAGCCTGGCCATGCCCGAGCAGCACCCACTGTCACCAGCCATCCTGGTTCCACCAGGGAAGCTTTCTCTGGCTTTGGGGTGTGTTCCCACACTCTCTGCCTGCTCCAGAAGGCTTCCAGGTGCCTTCAGACCAGGAAACTTCCTAAAATCTCACTGGGGAGGGCATCACTTATGGTGCTGTGACACTTCCCCTTACTGCCAGCGAGCACCGAGCTGGGGACACCAGTTCAGCCGGGCTGCTGGGCAGAGGCTGGCTCTGATCAGTGCCCAGGGAGGATGCTGGTGGTCCTTGAGCCGTGCTGGCTGCAGCACTGCTGGTGCCAGCCTGCCACCCGTCCTTGCCTCGGCGGGCACGGCTCATTCCCGCTGCCGGCGATGCGCAGACACGGGCAGATGGGGCTGGAATGCAAATGCAGCCCTGCACAGCCCCGTTCCCTCTCACAAACTATCGATTCCGTGTCTGGCTGGCTCTCCCCTGGTAATAGGCCATAGGCAGAAGGCAGCAGGGTGAGGAGGAGGAGGAGGAGGAGGAGGAAAACCTGTCACCATCGTTCGATGCGGCTGCCGAGCCAATGGGAGGAGGGAGCCGTGGATTGGGCTCGCAGAGAGCAGGGCTGGGGGGGCTGTCTTAGCAACAGCAGAGAGCAGCTCTGCCCCCTCCCAGCCTGCAGCCAGGCTGGAAAGTTCCTGATGATGTCCCTTAATGTATTTGTCTCGCTCATGCCAAGTTCGTACGTGATCTGGGTGACTTTGCCGGTTTCTCCCTCTTCCCTGTGGCCCTCTGGAAAGGGTAGAAGGGAATCTTCCTTATCTCGCCTGCTAAAACCAACAAGTGAGCTCAAGGTGAAGAGATCGGCTGCTTGATTCGGTGCTGTGCGAGCCCTGAGAACAAAAGGGAGTTCCATATTCTCTCTTCGTGGTCGGTGTCTTCCTCTTGACACCTGCCCAGGGCTGTCTGGTGTTCACACAGCCACTTCCATGCCAGTGGGAGCTGGACACCTGGACCGTATTCCCATCTCTGCTACAGAGTCCACATGAAGCCAGGTGAATCCCTCCCCTTCCCAATCCAGCTCACTTCGGTCTTTCTCACTTAAACCCTGCCTGTGACCTGTGGGCTGAGAAAAGCCAGCTCAAGGCACCATCCTGCCTTGCCCCTTCTCTGCCTTGCAGCAGGAATTGCTCTCTGTGCCTCCCTGCCTCTCCCCTGCTCAATCTCTCACTGCTTTAACCAACCAGCAGTGAGAACAGCAGCTGAATTTGTCCAAACCTGAACATTTATCGGAGACGAGCGCCGTGACCTTGGCTGTCCTCCCCTCGCCTGCTGCCTCCTCCTGCTCCTCAGCATCCCCGTGTTTCTCCCAGGACCTGCGTGCTGCTGGCAGCCCTGGCTTTGGGCAGCCCTGGCTTTGGGGGGCCCTGCCTGTGCCCAGAGGCAGGACAAGAACAGCAGCACCGGCGGGACCGATCCCTGTCGGCCCTCGGAGGGTGGCCGGGAACGGCTGGGTCAGGGAGCCTTGCACTGCAGTGTCAGGGAATTCAGTCAGCTGTCATCGCTTCTTAATTAAAAATAGCTGAGACTCACTTACATTCCTGTGCGCTGTGCTGGCTCGTTTGTCATCTTGTCCTCTGCTCCACAGCGAAGCCCCTAAACACCTCCAGGAGCAGGTGCAGGGTGGAAATTCCTGCGGCAGGTAAGGGGAGCAGGGAGCAGAAAATCCCTGCCATGAGCTGCTCTGGGGGTCAGGAGTTGAGCAGGGTTTAAAGGGGATGAGGATACAGAATAAAATGTATTTATTTTATATTTATTTGTATGTAGGAACCCATTTTATATTTATTTATATATATAAACTCAGCCTCTGCACAGGAATAAATCACACAGTGACTGTCCTGGGGCTACAGGAAACTTTCCTTGTGGACAAACCGACTTCCATTTTTCCATCTTGAGTTTCCAGCATGTTCCTCTGGCCCAGTGCTCTCAAAAAATGGGTTTTTTTCAGTCTGAGCCAGCCAGACCCTTCCTATGTACCTAAAAGATTGGATTCCTAATTCCATGCTAAATGAACTTTAGTGCTATCTGTGATTTCTATCACCTTCCAGTAGGTTTCACTAATTTATTTGGGATATTCCTGAGGGGACAGGGAGCTGGGAGGTTACCCAGAGGTTCAGGAGCTGCAGAGGGAAAGAAAGAGCAGGCTGTAATATCATTACTGAGGGAAAATGTATCCCCCTCCCCCTGCCAAAAAAAGAAGGATTTACTGTGATTCTCACTAATGCTCGGAGCCAAGGGACAGTTTTGGCATGGTGAGAACTTCTCTGGCTTCCTTTTTCCAAGTAAATCAGAGGTGGAAGGGCATCAGGCTGCCTGACTTCCTGAACCAGAAGTTGCATCCTGATTAGCATATTTAATTGTCTGGGCTTGGCCTAACTTCCATGAATTTCACTGATCCATTTGGAACCTGTTCATGTATTTAGTGTCCATGGCCTTGGGTGGTGATGAATTCCAGCTTTAAACCAGGGATTGTTGGGAAAGCCCATCCAGGATGTCCTGGACACCATGGACCTGCCCGGGAGGGTGGGGATGGCTCCTGCCAGGGCCCTGGGTGTGCTCAGCCCAGACTGGGATAATTCCCTGAGACCACTCCAGAAGGGAGGCAGGACCAGACCTCCTGTGCTTCACACCCCGTGGCCAACTGGGACCAGTCTGAGCTAAAAGGAGATTTTTCCCACTGCTAAAAGGGGATTTTTCTGGCCATACAGTAATTCCCCTCAGGGCTGTGTTCCTGCTGACTTGACTGAAGATCCAGAGACACTTACGGATGTTCTAAAACCAGTTTTATTTCCTGCAGAGAGGAATTTCACATGCAGCTTATGGGATACACCTGGTTTAATTTAATTTATTATCTTCAGTCTGTTTTGGGGTTTTTTTCTGAGTCCAGTTCAAGCAAGCTGTGGAAGAGTTCACAGGGATAGATAGGGAGGGGAACTGATTTCTTTGAGGATTTTGAGTTATTCTGAGGTGGGATGGAACTGAAAATCAGAAGCAACAGGTAAAGCTCATCTGAAGCCCAAAGCTAAGGACAGAGCTCCGTGTTAGTCGAGACATTTTCACTGCAGAATCTTTTTTTTTTTTAAACTAATTAAGCTCTGATGACTTCAGCTGTATTTTCAGCCTCTGATTAAGGGCATGATACTAATTAAACTCTTGAATTATTAAAAATGCAAATAGTCAGACCTGTGTGCAGCAGCACACTTGCATTTCCCTGCTCCAGGACAGCAGCGGGAATATTTGACAGAGTCCCTTGTGGTCACAAGTTTTTCTTTTCCCTTTTGTTTTTTTTTGATGGCTGAACTCCACTGGATGCAGAACTAAAAAATTCAGCTGCTGGGGTGTAAATGTCTCCAGTGCCTTGCAGCTACACGAGGAAGTTTGATTAAAACACAGCAAGTTTGGGGAGGAACTCTGGGTTTTTTGACATCCCGGCAGTGGCATTTTGGCTGGATGGGCTGCTGGGACTGAAATACCATCCAGTCCTTGGAGATGCTTCCAGCAGCAGAGCTCTCAGAGCTGCCTTTAAGCTCCCACTTTGTTGTCATAGCTCAAGAAGTGAAGCAAGATGAATTATTTACACCTCTGGCTGTCCCCTCAGCTCCTGTCCCCAGCATCCCCTGTGACACACGTGGGTTTTCAGAGGTGTCCCCATCCCAGGAGGTCTCACTGTGGCCTTTCCTTCAGCCCAGGACCACTTCCAGGTCTTTCTGTGGCCTTTCCTTCATCCCAGGACCATTTGAGGTCTGACTGAGACCTTTGCTTCAGCCCAGGGCCATTTTGAGATCTCTGTGGCCTTTCCTTCAGCCCAGGACCATTTGAGGTCTGACTGGGGCCTTTCCTTCAGCCCAGGACCATTTTGAGATCTCTGTGACCTTTCCTTCAGCCCAGGACCATTTTGAGGTCTGACTGGGGCCTTTCCTTCAGCCCAGGTGTGTTTTGGTTGTGGCCCTGCTGAACAGGAGGGATCTGAGGGAGGTTTTGATCTCCTTAGTGTGACACCTCAGCAGGCACCAAGCCCCTCTTCGGAGGAATGACCCTGCTGGGGTACAAACACGTCTTTTGAAGGGGTTTTTGTGATCAGAAGTGGGGCTCCTCTCCAGGTGGAGAGCCCTGCAGAGGTACAACGAGCTGGGCTTTGAGCTGGGCTGGGATTCTCAAGGCTGGGAGCTGTTGCCTCTCGGTGTCCCCCCAGTGTCACCATGTACTCAGATCGTGGCAATTTCTGTATTTATTATAAAAAATCTGTGCTGTGCCAGAGCCAAGAGCTCCAGTGGTACCTTGAGTGCCACTTGTGCATCTCTGCTGTGCCCTGGTCACCCGTTTGGGGCCATGGGACAAGTGTCTGTCCCCTCCTGGAGCCCTTTGCTGCTCTGGAGGCTCTGCTGGAGCTGGCAGTGGCTGCAGCCAGGACCAGCTGGGGGATTGGAGGGGTATTCCAGGAGCCAGTCCAGTTGTAACCTGCCCGGGGAAGTTTCTTTCTCATGCCTGGTTAGCTCCTCACAAAGCCAGAAATAGAATAAGGTGCAGGGGGCACTGTTCAAATGCAGCAAGTGCACATCATATTTAATAACCTGTAAATCTCACTGGAGTGAAGTGACAGCAAATTATTGGAGTTATCAGACAAAAATGACCCAGTGGCTGTAGCTGAGACCCGTCAGTGGCAGGTGAGGTGGTAAAGCCAGGGGTTTTTTTTAGTTCTCCTCCTGACTGTCCTTTTAGTGTTAAAACAAAGACAGAAGTGGTCATTACTTCACCTATGACAAGGGATTTTTTCCCCTCCTCCTGCTCTAATGGGCTGCAGGTGTTTCACAGCCAGCCCAGGCTAATCAGGACAGACTTTCTGGCCACAGGCCAAAATTATAAAACTGTCCAGGGAGAGAAGAAAAGAAAAGACAAGGGGTGGGGAAGGAAAATAAAAAAAAAACCCCTAAAGCAAGCGAGGGAGTCACTCCATGCTGAGATTTTGTACTTTTGTGTCTCCTGAAGTGAATACATCAGGAATCAAAGGTTTGAAAAGTCATTCAGCCTCTCCAAAGGAGAGGGGGAACCATCTGCACGCCAGGATGGAGCTCTCTCCTCCCCGTGGCACCGGGGTAACCCTGGAGTAGCTCCACCAGAGTTACAACCAGCCCAGGCGGGATGTGGGATCCTGGCTGGGTGTGGGCATCCTCCTGCCAGGAGAACGTGTGGGACCAGCCCTGCAGAGCTGAATCTCCATAGTGACAGCTCCCCTGCTCCTGAGCTGCCAGGGAATCACTGTGGCCTCGTCCACTGCTCGTTAATTAATCCCTTTTCGGCAAAATCGGAGCTGCAAAGCCAAGGCAGAGCTCTTCAGCTTCTCGCCCTTTTAGGTTTGAGAGAGGCGCTCTGCCCTCCAGTCCCTCCTGGCACAGCAAATCCCTGGTGGCTCCTGGAAGCTGGAGCAGCGCTGGGAAGCCAGCGGGAAGGGGAGATGGGCTGGGAGAGGGTGGCAGCTCCCCGTGCCCTCCGGCTGGGGCTGTTTGAGGAGGCTGGGCTGGGCTGGGGCCGTCCCCAGGGGCTGCGTGGTTGGGAGGGAGCCAAGGAGCAGCCAGGATGGGGAAAAGCTGGAGCTGAGGCTCTGGCTGGCTCCCAGCAGTTGGTTTGACTTGCCCTGAGGCACTGTGGCTGATGCTGGAGCCCCAGAGGAGCCTCTGTGTCTTTGTGGGAGTGCCTTGGGGACAGCCCTCACCTTCAGCTTCCTCAGGCAGGCCCCGAGGTAAGCGAGCTGTGTCCAAGCCTCGGGGCATGGCCGTGGGAGCATTCTGGGTTTGGGGTGCAAACACGGTGATAATGAACACATCTGAGGTGAAGGAATCCACAGGGTTCCTGTGACAGATCCCGGCCACGAGGGCCTTACCCAGATTTGTTCAGAGCCAGGATTTGGTTCAGGCCGAACGCTTTCTTTTGTTTGTTCATCTAAGATACGGGTTTGGATGCTCAGCAGGGAAAAAAAAAACAACAACCCAACAAAACCATGACTGATGGACGTTAATTATTTTCATTTCAGATCTCCTTTTGGCAGCTGGATGAGAAGGGAAGGCCGTGGCCGAGGAGGGGTTGCCAAGGTTCAAGTTGTATTCCGAGGGAACACGAGTTCTGTGTGTCACCTCTACACCAGGTCAGTGCCTTCTCTCTGGATTCGCTGCCAGAGCTCTGAGGAGCATCCCTGATAACTCAGGCTCTGCAGATGGTTTTAGGGGTGATCCAAATGGCCCAGTGGAAATTCCCTCGTATCAGGAATTACAGTTGCTAGGCGTAAATGATTCAGTGAATTGTATTAGATCCATTTTTTTCTTACAGGAAGCAAATGGCTGATGAAAAGATGTTTCAGAAAGTGCTTTGTAATCAGGCAGAGTGAGTCAGTTCTGAATTTTCGGCTTTTTTGCATTTTGCAGTTGGTTGGAAAAGCCTGTGAGTTCTGGCTGGTTGTTGCAGAGTGCTGAGAACACCGTGACACCTCTGAAAATACAAACAATGGTGGCAGCGAACTGTAGCTTATCAAACCTTTTCTGATGGCTTAGAAATCCCTGGATTCTTTTATTCTCCACCCCTTGAAGTATCCTGTGCTTCGACTTCTGGCTCTGGGTGCCAGTGAGGCACAGCTGGGGCTGTGGCGTGGGAGCTGCTCTGGAGATGGGACACAGAACCACACGGATTTGGGGTGGCAGGGACATGACTTCATGTTCCTTTCTCCTTAAGCTTATCTGAGGGGAGGAAACTGTGGACCTTATCTCTTTCTGAGTGGAAAAACTGATCTCAAGTGCACGTTTGAAGCTGCAGCAGCCTGAGCCGGGTTAGTTTGACTAAACCACAGGATCTGACTGAGCCTAATTAGAAACCGGGATGCCTCCCAGCACTTAAAGGTTGCTTTCAAGATTATGATGAGCTGACAAAACTTATTAGTGGGAGGTGGGATTGGTATGAGCCATGTTTGGCGTTTCCCTGCTTCGTGGCAGCAGCAAGAGGCCCTGTGTGGGGACCAGAGCCCCCGTGCACGGTGAATTCACCCCACCTACATCGTGGTGTTCAGCCCCGAGTTCAGAGCTCAGAGCTCCCAGAGTGGACAGGGTGGACTGAACTGGAGATGCTGCTGATCTCAGAACTAAGTGTTGTTTAGTTTTAAAGCACAAGAGGAGAGATTTAGATGTACTTTATTCAGAGGTATTCAGAGATTTAGATGTACTTTATTCAATTATTTGTGAATTCACGGGGTGCCCAGAGCAGCTGCGTCTGTTCCATCCCTGAAGTGTCCAAGGCCGGGTTGGACGGGGCTTGGAGCAACCTGGGATAGCAGAAGTTGTCCGTGCCCAGGGCAGGGGTGGCACTGGCTGCGCTCTAAGGTCCCTTCCAATCCAAACCATCCTAGGATTCAGTGAAGGCCAACGCTGAGAACACCAGGCTCTCAGAACTGAGCTGCAGAGAGCAGGCATTGCAGTCTGCCAGCTCCTAAATCCTGCTGCATTGTCTGTGAGCAGACCTGAGCATTGAAAGGGTTCAAGAAGGGCCCTGTAGCAGTTTGTCACACGTTTCTATCCGGGATTTGTTTTGCTTTGAGGCAGTGCTGGATCCCTGTGAGAGGCTGTGCCAGGCTGGTGGGGAGGGCAGGGCTGGTTTTTACTGGATGTGGGACCTACTGCAAACCTCCTGATTCCAGGCCAGCAGGTGCTTTGCCCTGCCGAGCTCCTTCCTGCTGTTCTCCCGAGTTCCAACACCCATCTTTGCTCGTGCTGCTGTTCACAGCCCCTGTGTCCTGTCTGCTCAGAGTTTGCTGTTTCCCTGGAGCCAGGGTTTTCTGTCCGAGGAGACGGAGCCGCACCGACGTCCTCTGGCCCTGAGCACGGAGCTCAGCCACCCCTAACAGGTCCCCTTGCCTTCCCTGCAAGCACGTGAGAGAGGTTTGAGGCTGAGCAGACAGCTGGTGCACTCTCCCAGGGCAGCCTCCGTGTCTGGGCCTCCGTTGTTTTTGTCCAAATCCCATCTGATTCCTTTCCAAAAGCGGTTCAGTCTGTAAAACCAGACCAGGTGCCTTTGGTCGGGCTCATTCCTGAAATACCAGCTAGGAGCAAAAAAGCAGTGTGGATTGGTCTTGAAATAAGTAGGAAGTTATTTCAAACTGGTTTGGGGTTTTTTTCCTCACTTAAAACATTTGAATCTTCTCTTATGCTTTCCAGATAGAAAACTGACCTTGCTTGGAGCAGTCCCTGGTCTTAGGCCTGATTTATTGCATCCTCTTTTAGGAGAGCTTCAGAACTGCTCAGTGCCACGCTGCAGCCTCTGAAACCTCACCTCTAATGCACATTCTCTGCACCTTGACCTCCCGGGTGTTTCACAAAGAGTAAAACTCCCAGCAGCTCAGGTGGGAGGTTTTGGTTTCCCATCCCACTCCTTAATTTGCCAAAACAGTGAGGAAGAAAAAAAAAAGCCAAATAGACCTCACTGTCCAAACCTGGTGGAAGAGTTTAAAAGCTCTGATGGCCTCTGAGCTTTGGGTTAGTTCTGCATCCCTGTTCCCTGCCAGGCTTTGTCCTCCAGCCTGCCCTTCCTCCGAACAGTGCCACTGGCACGGGGCTGCTCCGGGGCTCCTGATGCTGCCAAGGAGATGGGCCCTGATTTGGGAGAGGAGCTCTGCCAACCTTCTGTGCCGGGCCCTTTGCAAACTTCCCCGAAGCATCTGCTTTGTTTCTGGTGGTGGCCTGCCCTGAATGGTCCTTTTGTGTGCTCTGCCTCACGCCTGGGCCCGGCTCTGGAGAAGGCCAGAGATAAACATGACAGCTCCTGTTCTGGACTATCCCCTGGACACCGCGCCTGCCCGGTGCCCAGCGTGTCCCTGGCCGTGTCACTAATGATGTTTACATTGCTGTGTCAACCCCAGCCCTTATCGTGTAACCAGAGAGGGATGAGGGAGCAGGGAGAGCTCTGCTGGGCCTCTGCTCTCGGGGTGGGCTGCGGGGACACAGATGGGACGAGCCCTTTGTCACCCTGGCAGTGCCACCATGTGCTGCTGCATCATCTGAGGGGCAAACAGAGGTACCCCTGCAGGGTGGCAGCGGCTGTTCCTTTGCACCCCTGAGCAGCAGCTCTTTGATGCCTGAAAAAGGGTTTCCACTGGATATTTTTGAGAATTTCGCTTCTATTTAAGCACGGGGAGCAGACAGAAGTGTTTCTGCCTCCAGGACTGGCAGCCCAGCTGCTGGAGTGTCCCCAGTCGCAGGCAGCACCCAGAGGGAGCCGCCGGGAGCCCCACGCTGTCTCTGGACAGTGTTTGGCTGCTGTTATCTCTGCAGCCTGGCTGGGGGAGTGGGCTCTCTGTGCATTGCTCGGCATCTAATCTGCACTGCTGGGCTCGGGCAGCTCCGGGGGCAAGGAGGGAGGGAGATAAGCAGGAGGGGGAAAGGTGGGAGTGGAAAATAACATCTTAGAGGGGACAGCAGGAAACCTGGGCTCGTTCACGTCTTGGGAATTGCTCAGGGCATGGCCAAGTGAGTGTTTCCTGGTCCCCTCTGTTATTTTTTCCCTCTGTTTTTTTCCCCCTTTTGAAGACCAGGAGGAAAAGCTGTCTAGTAGGGCACGACTTGAGGAATCCCAGCTTGGGAGTTGCCCTTGGAAATCTCCCTAGAAAGTGTCCCAGGTGGGTGGAACCTTGATCCACCTCAAGATAGTTCCGTTGCAATGATTTTCTTTGTATTCTTTCCCTTTTTACTTGGATTTCCACTGACCATCATCTGCTCAGGCCAATCCTTGCCTACACCTGGCAAGGAGATCTCTGCATGGAGGATATCTCAGTTTGTTGTTGTTTGCTTTTTGCTGTGGAGAGGTGAATCCAGATGGAGACTAAATGAGGGAAGGAAAGCAGGAAAGATTTCTAGCAGATAAAAAGACATTATTGCTTCTGGACGAGAGGGATGGGAGTGGTTATTTGGGAGCAGAGGTGGGGCTGTGCAGCAGGGCAGGAAGGGGAGGTGATCAGCTGCGTGTCCTTTCAAGTGCCTCACTCTCCAGCACAAAAGTCACCACGTGAGTGTCACACACTGTTCTTAAATTTGGGGATCCGCTCACCCTTCCAGACATCAATCACCCCACGCTCTCTGCAGAGGCAGGGCTGGGATCACGGGGTGCTCAGGGCACGTTCCAGGTGCTGCAGGGATTGCTGGTGTCTGTTTTTTGTCTGCCCTGGTGAAATCAGTATCTGGCTCTGCCCGCACCTGTGGGGCAGGTGACAGCTGAGCTGCTCGAGGTCGCTGAGGAGGGCACCCGGCAGCCTTTGAAAAAGAAAAGGATTTTGATCCAGAATAGTCCTCATGTCCTACTTTCCCAGCCCCTTGGGCCAGCTTGTTCCTAGAGCAGGGCTCTGAAAGCAAAGAGGAGAGAATTGTCTCCTCTCAGGGATGATCTGAGGAATCTGCTATTTCTGCTGTCTCCA
This sequence comes from Platysteira castanea, assembly GCA_013397175.1. Classification (NCBI taxonomy): domain Eukaryota; kingdom Metazoa; phylum Chordata; class Aves; order Passeriformes; genus Platysteira; species Platysteira castanea. The sequence goes on along the minus strand of VYXC01009177.1, from coordinate 451,250 downwards.
ATCCTTTCTGTTCGCTCCAGCTGTCACCTGTTTTGTTTCTCCCGTGCCTCTCATTAACGTATTGGTGACAATTAGGTGAGGGATGACGTGGCAGGGCTGTGATTTAGTTTCTGGTTATGATTTCTGGCTGTGCTGTGGCAGCTCTGGGTGCTCAGGCATTGATGGGAGCTGTTGGTGTCTGTGTGAGCCCAATGCTGCTTCAGCAAGGTGGAGAGAAACTTGGATTCAGACCCCTCTGGCTTCTGTCACTGCTTGAAACCCAGATTGACCCCAACCGGACCCAAATTTTACATGCAATACACATTTCCCCTCCATTCAGCCCGAGCCCAGGAGTGACACAGCCTCATTCAGAGCCATGAAAACAAATGCAAATCCCTGGGCCGTGGTTTGTTCTGCTGGATTAGCCCATTTTCCCCCCCAGATTGATGCAGGGGCATTTGCAGGTGTTTTCTCTGTGGCAGTCCTGGCATGCAGGGGTTTGGGAGAGTGGCCACCGTGGGCTCTGGCACTGCCAATAAAAGGGGTTTTTCCAGGATAAAAGGGTGTGTGCAGGATCCTGACCCTTTGGACCACGTATCCTTCCATCCCTGGGACCCTTGATCATTTCTTCAACCTTGCAGCACTGGAGGATTATCACTGTAAAACAGAGCAGCCCTGCTAGGATGGGCTTTTTAATTTTATTTTCTTTTATTTGCTCAGGGGTATGAAAACGGTATCTTTTAACCTGTCAGTTTGCATTTACAACACATCTGAGGTTTGAAAGAGGCTGTCCAAAATGAAACCCAGGAGTAATGGGAGTGTGTTAGGGGAGCCAGTAGGCATTGAATAGTCTCTGTGGTGGCAGAAAAGCCTTAGGCTTCAACTGATTGCTAATTATGTGGCTTTATTCCTTTTTAAGAAAATACCATGCGAGGTTTGTGAAGGAGGTAAAGTGTGTTAATCTGTGCAGAGGTACCAGTTTTGGGGTTGGTGGTTTTTTTCTTTATTTCCCCCCCCTCCTTTTTTTTTTTTTTTGTTTAATTCCCAACCCTCAGTTTGGTTTTACAGCCTGGTTTGAAAACGAAGCCACATTCCCAAGTTCTGCCACCTATCTCTCAGAGCCCCTGTGTGAAGGGCACAAGTTATTCCACCTTAAAAAGAAAAGGGAAAAAAAAAAAAAAGAAAAAGGGAGAAAAAAAAGAAAAAAACCCAGCGCAAAACCCACGCTGTGCAGAGAGGGAGAGAGTTACAGCAAGTGGGCCCCCCGCTTTTCTCCGAGGGGGAATGTAAGCAGATCCTGCCTGAAACTGCTGCACTCAGCAGTTTTCAGCTTGTTTTAATTGGCCTGGCCTGAAAGAATTCTGAATGCTGTACCTGTGCCAATGAAAATGCAAATGTTCCCCGAGCAGGGCCTGTCCCCGGCTCGGGGAGGGGGCACGGACACGGGGCCGGGGTGGGAAACGGGGAGGCCTTGCCCTAACTCAGCCTTGGGAAACAAAGGGCTTTGGAAAATGGAGTGTGAGCAGGGAAAAACGCAGCGTTACCTGCTGCGAGATCCAGCAGCTTTGTGTTCCTGGCACTGGGCTGGGGGATCCTTTCCTCACCTCAGTTTTGGTTTAGCTGGGTGTTTTTCCTGTCAGAAATGTGCCCTGGGGCGTCCCTGCAGCCCCTGGGGGTGGGGCTGCTGGGTGTCCTTGGAAAACGGAGCTCAAACTGATCCCAGACTCCCACCAGGGTGGGCTCTGGGAGGGACCAGTTCCCATTTTGTTGCCTTCTCCAGCCACCCAGAAACAGAGACTGGACAGGAGGGAGGGAATAANAGAGTTACACACTGGGCAGTACAGGATTTGAAAAATACAGAAATTAAAACCTAAGGCATCAATTTCACTCCACTGGATAGGAACTGCCACTGGTTTGGGGTGTGTTTGTAGGGGCACAGGATCCTCCCCATGCAGCCCCTGTCCCATTTTTGTGCTGTTTGTTCCCTTGGGATGCTGGCCCTACACAGGGCTGTCCTTCCCTGAACCCCAGAATGGTTTGGGTTGGAATGGACCTTCAAGATCTTCTCCTTCCAGCCCCTGCCATGGGCACCTCCCACTATCCCAGGTGGCTCCAGCCTGGCCTGGGACACTTCCAGGGACCCAGGGGCAGCCACAGCTGCTCCGAGCACCCTGTGCCATCCCAAAACTTATTTTTTTTATGCTGTGCATCTCCATGGAGAAGCTGCATGAGCCCCCTAAACCCCCAACAAACACCAAACCAAACTAAACCAGCAACAACTCCTCTGAAACCACTGAGTTTTGTGTAATTCCTGTGGGTTTATATCCCCCATGTGGGGCTGGGTTCCAGTATTCCTCACAATATTCCTCAACATTCCTGAAGTTTTCGGTGTGCTGGGCATCCCTCAGGGTGACCATTCTTAGTGCAGGTAACTCCACGAGACAAATATTACAATTGGAAGCACGTTTTTAGTCACCCAGAAAACATCCCTCCTCCTAAAGGACACATCCTAAAGTTCTGGAATGAAAGAATAAGAAAAATTACCTGGCTCAGCTTCTTTTTCTGCCTCGTGTCAAATAACAGCCCAGCTGTGAATTGGGAAAAGAATTAATTTTCAATAACTGGTTGATCAATTCTTTTCTGTCTTTGCAACTCCCTCTCCAGTAATGAATATGCATCCTCTGCATTTTCCAGAGAAATATCCAGCATCTTAGGGTATTTAAAATTAGATCTGTATACATTTCCAGAGTAATGATTATTCTAAATTTCATCCAAGGCAATTAAAAAAGCATCATGATGACATTTAAGGTGATATTTTTCTCCCCTATGTTAAATAATTATAAATAATAATAATGATTAAACAAATTATTCTGTTCCTCCCCGTCTGGATCAACCTTTAGGTTAATAATCTAAATCATTAAAATTCATCTGTCTCTCCAAGGACTGAGTAGTTAAAAAAAATTGGAGGAACCTTTCTGCAGAAGGGTGATTGATAATTACCAAAGCAAAGATGTTTTGTGGGTGAGAAATGGGGCAGCTCAGCAGATTGATTGGGTTTGATGCTGCTCAGGTTGAGGTGGCGTTGGCAGCAAGTGAACACAGCCCAGTCCCACCAGCTGCCACCCTCTTTGGGGATGACCCAGGGTCAAGTCCAAGCCAGCTTCCCACCAGGCAGAGCCACGGGGTGGCCTCAGGTTGCTGAGGGTCATTTTTGGAGATTATCTGTTAATTATACCACGAGTTAGGCCCTTATACCTGTAAATTTTTTATTATTTTTCCTCAGACTGCCTCTGTGAAGGAGATTTTTCTTGATAATTTCAACCATTCAAAATCCGGCTGTGGAGGCTCTGGTGGTGTCCATCAGTTCCTCTGCTTTGGGGTTGGTTGATTTACCCCCAGAGCTGCCTAAATCTCTTTATTTGGGATTTAAAGCACCAAAACAGTGAGTTGAGAATGCAAAGTCAACTTTTAGGAAACCCAACTTCGAGGAAACCCAACCTTTAGGAAACCCAACTTTGAGGAAACTCTACCTTTAGGAAACCCAACTTTTAGGGAACCCAACTTTGAGGAAACTCAACCTTTAGGAAACCCAGCTTTTAGGAAACCCAACCTTTAGGAAACCCAACCTTTAGGAAACCCAACTTTTAGGAAACCCAACTTTGAGGAAACTCAACTTTTAGGAGATTGTAGCTGAAGGGTGAGTGGGGTTTGCCCTCTCAGCCTCTTTACCTGTAGACATTGCAACAATAATGTAGGGAAAAACCCCAAATTTTTAGCTTTCCTGCTGAGCAGAGCACGGCAGGATGATTCCCTGCAAGGCGTTTGAGCTGTTTTGGACACTTCCCTGGGTAATCAGAGATGCCCCTGGCCACGAGGAGCCCAGGCAGGATGGATTTCCGATGAGGGGAGGGAAGATCAGGCTTTCCCCGTGGGCGTTATTGGATTGTGCTCTGCTCCACCTCTTTGCAGACTTTCTCAGGAGTTCTCTGGCTTCATCCATCTTCCCCCCTTCCCTCTGGGCTGTTAAATCTTTCCCACCTTGCTACAACCAAGCCTTTATGTTGTCTTTATAAATTGCATTTTTGTTGTTGTCGAACGTGCCTGAGGTTTGCAGGAAAACACCTCCCCTTTAAAGGAGTTGGGACCAAATGGATTCCCTAAATACAGAATGTGGAATAAAGGTACATAAACACCCCCCTGGAAGGAACTGGGACCAAATCATTCCCTAGGTAAAGAATATACACTAAGGGTATAGAATAAGGATATATGAACACCCCTTTTCAGAGGATTTGGGACCAAATGGGTTCCCTATATATAAAATATAGAATAAGGATATATGAACACACCTTTTCAGAGGAATTGGGGCCAAATGGATTCCCTAAATAAAGAATATGGAGTAAGGATATAAAATAAAGGTGTATAAACAACCCCTTCAGAGAAATTGGAGCCAAATGGATTCCCTAAGTACAGAATATGGAATAAGGATATAAAATAAGGATATATAAACACCCCTTTCAAAGGAAATGGGACCACATAGATTTCCTATATACAGAATACAGGATAAGCATATGTAAACACCCCTTTCAGAGGAATCAGGACCAATTAAATTCCCTTTATCTGGAATACAGACTAAGGATATACAGCATATAGACAAAATTCGGGGGATTATGGAGTTCATTCTGATTTCACTGCACACAGACCCTGGCTGTGGTAACTCTCCTCCATCTCCCTCTCTTTTCCCTATTTTCCCCCTTCAAACACATTTTTATGCTCTCATCTCCCATCTCCTCCCTGCCCTGTCTCCTCAGCACCTCGGTGCTGTTATCCCAGCTCCCGCTGGAAATCCAGGGATTCTCCTGAGCCCGGCCCAGCGCCCTGCTGCTGCAGACAGACAGACAGACAGACAGACTGCCATTCCCCGGAGAGCAGCCCTGCTCAGGAAATGTAGCTATTTCCGCTCTGCCTGCAGTCAGGAAATGAGGAGGAGGCAGCACTGGAGATATTTTTTGAATTTGACAGGATTTTTTTTTTCCTCGCTTCGGAGCAAGGAATGCTCAGCCTGGCTGGGCCTGCAGCAGGGGGGGTGCTGGAAGGCAGAGAGGTGGTGTCGGATTTTGGGGTTGTGTCAGATTTTGGGGATGTGTCAGAGCCAGGTTAAGGTCTGGGATTTGAAAGCAGAAAAATGGGATCAAATGATCCAAAGATTGGAAGCCAAAATCGTAAACATGACCTCACAAAGCGGCTCTGCTTCCCCTTGCTGACGTCCTCATTTGCTTGTTTGACTTTAAACCCATTTTTTTGGGGTTGGTTTTTGTTTCAGTGTTTGTTTTGACACAGAATTAAATGATTTCACTTAAAATGTAATTGTTTTTAATTCCGTTCAGAATCCAGAGCAGCACCTTTTGGGTGCTGCAGGCGTGGAAATTCCCATCTGATCCCACTGCACTGAAAAGAGATTCAGCTCCCACACTCCAACATTGGCCCACTTTTACATTAATTTTAAATAGATTTTCTTCAAATTAATCTCATGAGGTTGCAAAGCAGTCAAAGGTGCTTTAGTTTTAATGGAAGATGTGTGGCTAATCCCCTGGATTGTTTTAAAAATCTCCTTCTTATTAGTGGGAATATCCTGGAAATTCCTACTGCGAGTAGTGCTTGAAACACTGAAAATGTTTCCAGTGGAGATGGAAAAACAGTAATGGTGGTCGTTTAGTGGTGTTTGAGAAATCAGAGTTTTTTAGAGTTAAACAGAGGATAATTCTTGCAAAATATTTCAAGTTTAGCTATTGTCGGAAACAGGCCCAGACTTTCTCTGAAGGAAGGTTTTTCTCTTTTCTTCATAAAAAAATACATTTGAACAGGATTTGCCATTTCATCAAAATACTGACTATTTTAAAAAAGCAATATGTATTCACAAGGGATGGGTTAAAGGGATTCTGTGTCAACATTGGATTTTTCTTTAATGTATGAAAAACTAAGAGTGAAGCTATGGTCAAAACTATGTAATAGTAAATGCTACTAATAGTAGTATAGATTCAAAGCAACGAGTAATTTCTAATGAGATAAAACATTTGTTCGGAAGGTTTTGAATGGAGTTTTACAGGATTTAAAGGTTTTTCCTGGTGTTATTCCCTGCAAAAACATTGTTGCACTGTTACCCTGATTTTTCCCAGTGTTTCCACCACAGTTCCCTGGAATCTTGTGGGATTATGGCTGAAGTATGAATTCCATTTGTTGATGTTTTGGAATGGAGTTCCAAAGGAGGGGCCAGAATCCTGCCATCACCTTGGGAAGGGCCCCTGCTCTTCCAAGTGTGGTTATTCCAGGAGTTCCTCCAGCAAACCCTTCCCAAGGGAGGGGTGCATGGAGCAGCTGGATCTGCACCCCAAAGGAGTCAGATCTCATATCTGTACCCCCGGAGCCACACCTGTGGTGTTTAGGGGATACAGACCTGTGTTTACAATTCCAAACTGGGATCCAAGCTGGATTTTCGTGCTGGGGAGCTGCAGATCCTTGGGGTTTTTCCTGCAGTCCCAAAATCTGCTTTGCTGTGCCGTGCCGTGGTTTGCTTCCCATGGGTGGAATCGTGGAGTGGTTTGGGCTGGAGAAGACCTTGAAGATCCCCATTTTGTGTTTAGGTTGGCAAAGGAAATTGAATGTGCTCCAGGTGCAGCTCAAAGAGCAGCAGAGCCGTGGACTGCAGGTCTGGAGAGGCAAAACGGAGGGAGAAGAGGGGAAATGATTTCCTTGCAGTCATCCAGAAGGAAAAGAGGCAAAGATAAATCTGCCCTGGCATCCCCTCAGCACCCACTGCCTCCCAAGCCTTGTCCCAGAGCCCTGATGTTCCCCCTGAGTTCTGCTGTGGCCAAGGAAACGCAAATATTGCTCCTCACACGTGGAGAGCTGCTCACGTCCCCATCAGACACCCATCCCAGCCCTCTTAGCACCATCCACGGCCCAAGGGGGTGTCTGAAGGCTCCGCTGGGCACTTGGGATTTGGGCTGGTGCCTCCAAGAGCAGCGTCCGGCGCGTTTGGTTTGGGTTTTCTGTGGCGGAGCACAAACAACATTTGCTCATGAGGCAGAGCAGGGACCCGGTGCCAGAAATAGAGGCTCCCGACAGCCCTGCAGGATGTTGCTGTGGTGTTATCATATGATTCATCCACTGTGAGGCTGAACAATTGGTAACCTCAAGACACTCTCACTTTCACGCCCTCTGACACACATTCCGCTGAGGACAAATATCCTCTGCATGAGTAAAACCTTAGGCCTGGGGTTTTTAACTCGTAAAGGTCACTTTGTGAGCGTTCAGATGTTCAGTTTTAGCTTTGCTGCCCAGTCCTTGAGCGTGGGGAGGGTTTTCTGTGAGCGCTGTGACGTGCTGGCTTAGAAGATCTTTTTTGGAAGCTGATCATAGTGATGGCTGTGGAGAGAGAGAGACTCCAGAAAGCCCATGGTGGAAACCACTGAAATCAATTACAAAGAGAATAAATTTGGCCCAGATGTTGTGATACAACTGAGCTGAAGGCAGGAGGGAGTTGGGCTGAGGAACAGATCCAGGAAAGCTGGAAAAGACGTGGCCAGAGGCATTCAGGGCCTTGCAGTAGGGTTCTTCTCATGAAAATCTTCTTGCTTGGTGGCAGCAGTGACACCTGGTACCAGGGGAGCAGCTGGATTTGGAGACTTCTGGTTTTGAACTTGCACATCCTGAACATCCCCCACCATGGAGGACAGCTGGGTAATGGATGAGCTCCATGCAACCCCTTCTCTTGGGAGCGTTTTGTCATGTTACCATGGTTGAGGGCCACCACTGGCTGTGCCCTTGGGGATTAATTGGGTTTAATTTACTCCCCTTTCCGAGCCTGGCTCTTGCTCGTGGTCGCCCCTGCAGGGCTGGGCTCCTGTCCCTTGCGGGCTCGCAGCACTAGATGGCAGTGTAATGGCAAAAACCCGCCCTGCCGGGCACGAAAAGCCAAATTTCACCCCCAAAACCACCCGGCATGAAATTTAAAATTTGAATGCGAACCAGCCAGACCTTAAAAATGCCGCTCCAAGCTCCTTAAATTCCCGTAACGGGCTCTAGGAAGAACCAGGACAAGGTCTCCACTGATGACCCAGTGGCGCAGGAGTGGTGCCAATTTATGCCACCCACGGATTTGGCCCACAGCAGTATCACAGCCAAATTTGTGTAGAATATTTGGTCAGGAGATTTGGGTGAGGTCTAAAATGCAGAAGCACTAAAACAAACAAACATGATATTTTTCTTCAAAATTAGGCTCATGATTCCTCACCAGGATCATGTTGGGAGTTGCTTTGAGCAGCCCCAGAGGTTGTGGTGCAATAAATTAAGCTGTGGATCATCTGATTTCAGGATCCCTGCGGGATTCAATCCCAATTTTGTGGCCCCAAAAAGGGGGTTTAGGTGGTGCACAGGTTCTGTTTTCTGTAGGGAAAATTCCATGCCATGGGAGCACATGGGGTACGTGCATCCACGTCTGTTCTCTGAGGTCTGGATTAGCGCCCTCAATTATGAGCAAGCCTTTAAAAAAGGAGGAAAATGTCACAGTATAGAAAAATAAACAGGGTAAAAATAAATGGCAGAAGGACCACACTGAGCATGGCCCTTTCTGGACGTCACCAAGACAGCTGCTGGCCCGGAGTGAGATCTGAAGGTCTTTGTTGGGAAACATTATTGCTGAGATTTTCACTGTTTGGATTTCCTGTTTTCCTCACTTCTGGACCCTTTAACTTTTGTAATCTAAGCAGGGTCAGGTCTGGTCATCCGTGGGGAAACGGGCTGGCTGTGAACAACAAGTGCTGCTGTAGGTGAGTGCTGGGAGGTGCTGGAGCCAGCCAGGATCCTCAGCACAGGCTGCTCTGACCTTGTGGGCACTGCTGGCCAAAAAACTTCCCTGTCTGAGCTGCATCTGTCTGCCTGAGAAATACCCAGCCTTGATTTTGAAACGTTGAGTGATGGAAACCCACCCACTGTCCTTCGGGAGAGCGGGCAGGGGGGAATTGCCTTCGGCTGATAAAAATGAGTGTCTTGGTTTTGGTCAAAATCTACTTAGGTTTAATCTTGTCACTCCTTATGGTTCTACCTGGCTGTATTTCTCACAAAAGTTTTTTGTACAAGTCTTTGATGCCCAGATAATGTATGCTCCAAAAGATGCTCCAAGAGCCATCATCTCCCAGATAAGATGTGAAAGTCTGATGGGAACCAACTGATCTCTCTCAAAAACTGTAATATTTTTGGGATGTGCCAAAATCCATTCAGGTCTGGCCATCCACAAACTCCCCAGGCAGTATCAGTGTCAGAAATACTTGTAGCAGTCCTGGGCTGGAGTGGGGATCTCACTTTGGGGATCTCCACTGGCTGGACACTGGGGCAATCTTCCCTGCAATAATTAAAGCAAATTCAGCCCTAGAAGAGATGAAGTGAAAGCAGTGTAAAGGTGCAGGGCTGAAAATAAAGGTTTAGAAGTCCCACCCACTTGCTGGCAAGGGATTATAACCCCGTTGCGGTAGGGGCTGTTCTGTTTTTGTGTCAGGTTATTTGTCATTGTGTGGTGTTTACAGTTTCTCAGAGTGCAGTGGTGAAAACTGTACAACGTGGCCAGGTACCAGGTGAGCCTGGGAGTAAATCTGTCGGTCAGCTTTGTGTGCAGTCTGAAGGAACCACTGCCAACGTGTGCTGAGCTCATTTTTCCTCCTGCCCATGCTTTTGGTGTGAGATAAACTTGGTCCTGTGTCACCATCCCTGGGGTGTGACCCGGAATTCTGCTGAGTACCATCAGCATCCCTCCTCTGCTTTTCCACCATTCAGTTTCCTACTTCAAACACTGATCTTGGCCAGCTGGCTCTGCTCTGGAAGGTGATCTTCACATGGCTGAAATACTTCCTTCCCTTCCTGATTATCCATGGTCCATTTTCTCACAGTTACCCGTTGGCTTTTCTCAGGGTCCCTGTGGCACAGCTCATCCATGAGTTCTTTGAGACAGTGACATCTTTCCAGCCACAACTGGAATTAAGTTCAGCAGGGAAGACTTTCAGGGGGTTGGATTTGTCCCAGGACCTCCACCCAACATTTTGGTTTTCACCTTCAAATCCATAGGTGTAATTGATGAAGGTTTTTAGGGTTCTTCTCATTTATGGGGCTGTCTCGAAGGAAGTCAGAGAAATCCCCTGGGGTTATATCAGCGTTGCTCCAGTGTTTGTAAGAGGAGATTTGGGTCCGTGGGTTGCTGGATAGACCACGCGTGCTTCCAGTCAGGCCGTCAGGAATCTGAAGGTGTCAGGGCCCGTTGAATTACACACGGAGCAAGAAGCCCCATGGTGCTGCTGTGGCATCTCCACTGCGTTCCCAGTGCTTGCCCAGGACCGTGCTCCCACCCCTCCTCCTCCTCCTCCCGAGCAGGTGGACGGGGCAGCGGCCGCAGCTCTCCCACTCCCTGACCTCCCGGCAGCGCTGCTGCAACAGGACGTGGCGATTTCCAAGGCCAAGGGCCAGCAGGAAATTCCGACCTCCGCGCCCCGGAGCACGGAGGAAGCCGGGGGAGCTCCGTGAGTCAGAGCCGCGCCCGAGTCACCGCGGCCGCGGTTCCTGCGCTGCCGCTCCGCTCCCGGCCCTGCCGAGCCCCGCTCGCCGAGCCCCGGCTCCGGCTGGAATTCCCTGCGCCGGGGTTACTGGAGGAGGAAGCGCCTGGTGAAAAAGACGCGATTTGGTTCATGCTATTCTTTAATAAACAGCTTATGGCAGGTGCCTGGCAGCTTAGGGTAATTAACGGGGTATTTATTGGGATCAGAAAATTCACGGAGCTGAGCAAGTCTCTCATCTGTCCTTGGCTGGCTGCAGTGGGATGGGGTCATTGGCTGTCTGGCTGCAGATAATAAATCAAGGGGCTGGAGAAACTGCAGGAGAGAGGGCATGAACTGCCCGAACATTCAGCTCATTGTGGCAGCAAGCGCGAAACTTTCCCAGCCACATTTTCACTTATCTCCAACCCAGTTATTCCCTGCAGGCGGCTGAGTTGTCTGAGTAAACAGAGGTCACTTTACCTTGCCCAAACAATGACTTTGCTATAGTGGGTGCCAGCTCTGGAGTGGGCTTTAAGGGCCGGTGGGGAGCGGGGCTGCCGGGGCGAGCGGAGCTGTCAGCCCGCGGGGCTTGGGGCAGGGTTCGGGATGCTTAGGGCAGGGTTTGGGATGCTCAGGGCAGGGTTTGGGATGCTCAGGGCAGGGTTTGGGATGCTCAGGGCAGGGGTTGGGATGCTTAGGGCAGGGGTTGGGATGCTCAGGGCAGGGTTTGGGATGCTCAGGGCAGGGTTTGGGATGCTCAGGGCAGGGTTTGGGATGCTTAGGGGGACGCTGCCGCGGAGGGATCAGCTGATGCCGGGCTCGGAGCGGGGATGGAGCATGCAAACGAGCAGAGTGGCTGAGGAGGAAGCGGCCAGGAGCTGGGGGAGTGGAGAAGGGATGACTTTCCTCTGATGTCAAAAATCCCATCATTCAGTGCTCGCCGTGAAAAAGGCGAGAGGAGAAGAATGTGGAGAGAGAGAGAGAGGGAAGGGAGAAGAAATGAAGGGAAAGGACATGCTGGTTTCTCTCCTGAATCTTGTAGGCTGAGCTTGTCCACCCTAACAGGATGGAGAAATAAGCCTGATCCCGAGTGCCAAGCCCTGCAGAGCCTTGCGAGCCCCAGGGATTGTTCCCAACCCCATCCCGATCTGGACTTGGTTAGTACTGCCTTGATATGAATCATCAGGGAGATAAAAATTGTCAAGAAACTTACAGCAGTTTCCACAGGGCTCTCTTTTGCCTTAGCTTTTATTTCTGGCAGTTTGCATTTCCTGATCACTGTCTGTGTGTTCGTGCCTGATCCTCACGGGATTTCTGCAGGGCTGGGAGAGAGCACCAGGGCTGGATGGAAGTGGAGGAGCAGCAGAGCTGGAGCTGCCCTGGAGCTCTGTCCAGGTTCCTAATTCTTCCTTCCGAGGGGCTGAATTCAAAAAGGTGCCAGGTTTTGTCCTTCGTGCATTTCGCTGTGTGCCGTTGCCTGTAATTAGTTTCTCAACTGAAAAAGCTTTCCCAACTGGGAAAAAAAAAAAAAAAAAAGGAAAGGAAAGGGGAAAGAAAAGCAAACCCAACCCCCCACATTTTTGGCAATGGGTTGTTTTTCTAAGTAATTAATTAAGCGCTGATTTTAAAAGAATTTGAATGAATCCTTCCACTCTGTGTCAAGCATGGATTTTGTATTAATCACTTCACTACTCGCTGGCTGAATAAGGACTGAAAAAAGATGCAGAGAGTAAAAATTTCCCCAGGAAATGAATCAGACGAGGAACCTATGCCTCATCTCGCCTCCTCCAAATGAAGAAAGAGAGGATTTTGTCAATGGTGGGTCAGTTTACAAACGTGTCCTTTGCAGGGTGAGTCAGAGCGAGCGATCCAGTGCACAGCAGTGCAGCCACAGATGCAGCTGGGAGCCAGCACTGAGTGCGGGCTGAAGAGAAACAGGAGCGGATCCTCGTGCCCACAGCAGTCGTGAGAACGAAAATGCAACCTGTCAGATCTGCTGCTGTGTCAGCCAGCTCGGGCTGCCTTTGAAACCAGTGTCAGAATTCCCTCTGGCTTCCGTGGGAGCTGGGTAATCCCTTGGGACGTGGCCTTGTGGTTTCCATTTGCTGATCAGGAGGAAATGTGGGTTTTTATAAGGTGCTGCTGCTGTGGGCACATCCAGCTCCCTGCAGTGGAGCTTTAAGGACAGGGGACAGCATCTCAGTGGGATCCAGTGTCCAGTCAGATGTGGATGTTCCCAGATGGGCATCACCCACCCCTTTGTGATAAAAATCGGGAGCAGGTGGGAAGCGCTGCTGTCTCCGGAGTTGGCTGCAATGCGTTACGAGTTTGGAGTTTTCCAAAATTCTGCACAAATATTTATGTTTTCTTCCCCCAAGCACCAGCCTTTGTTAGTGTTAGAGCTGTTAAGGGATGTGCAAAAACTGTTGTCGTGAAAGCAGCATCAAGATTTGCTGTTGATGTTTTGGTTGTGGGCGAGATAATGGGATTTAGCTGAGAATCTGAGCTGAAATATGAAAATTTTAATAGTTTTCCCTGGTGCTGCTTTCCCCAGTGCTTCCTGAGACTAAACCTTGTTAAGTGTGTTAGTCCTTGTGGGTTTGGGGTTTTTTAGTGGGTTTTCTGTAGCTTTCCAGGCTGTAAAAGTGTTTAGGCAAGAGGATCAATATTTGGTGGGTCAGTGGTGAGATCACAATTTATTGCTGGCCAACATCCATCCATTGGTGTCCTGAAGTGGGATAAGAGGAGTGGCTGAGATGCTGCAGGTCTTTCTTCAGGGTCATGGTCATCCTCGGAAAGATCTGTAAATTAAACCAGTTCCTAGTTTGAGTGTGTGTTCAGCAGTGCAGTTTTTCAGCCTCTTGGCTCAAAGACCATCCCGGTTTGCAAATATCAGCAAAGTGGCAACACCAGGGCAAAAAAAGTTTGGGAAGGGGTGGAGAATGGCAGACCTGGAGTCAAATTTGAATTTTCCAAGTCCCTGGCCAGCACTTTAACCACGAGTCCTCTTCTCTTTAGGGTTAAACGTTTCCTCTTAGAAAAGGAGCCAGAGGCTCTTGATTATCCATGCAAAACAGGCCGGGGCTTTGATTTGTGAGGTTTTGTCTGCCACACTTTTAAACGGATGAAGCCTAATTTAGATCCCAGGAGAAAATCAAAATTCGACGGTGGAGACACAGCCCCACTTTCCCTCTCTTATCCCGAGGCACCATTCCGCACCTTTCCCCTTCCCTCCTCCCCAAAAAAGCCGGGTGCTTTGAAGGGAGCACATTTGGGGGCTCGGTGCGGGGAACAATTAAAGCAATGATCTGTGTGCTTCAAGGAGAAAAGCGAGCGCGGTAGCTGTGCTTTGACAGGTCTTTGGAGGATTTCAAGGAAGTTACACCCACTTCATTCATGATAATCGGCTGTTTAACGCCGAGCAGCTCAGTGTTATGAATGAAAAGGGAGCGTGTTTTGGCTTGCGGAACAACTCGCAAATCTAATGCTTCACTCGTCAAATAACCAGCCACGTTCACCAAAAAAAAAAAAAAAAGAAAAAAAAAAAAAAGAAAGGAGGAAAAAAAATGAAAAAAAAGAAATCTGACTTCATTCTTGAAATTAATGGGTGCGAGGTTTAGTGGGGAAAAAAAATCCCACAACACCTAAAGCTGCGTGTTCTTTATCTGTAGGGATCCAAAAACCTTTTACCTCCCTTTGCCGTATTTGTAACTCTTTGTGGCTGGACAAGTTGGGGGGAAATGCAGCCTCTGATGGACTTTGCTGCAGCTAAAGCCAGGTCCTGGTGGCTTTTTGTGCGTTTGATCAGAACGTGCTGAACTGCTGAATCATTTTGGGGGCAGAAAGAAAACAGAAGGGAAGAGGGCATTAGGGGTCTGTGGAAGGAATAAGTTTTGGTTTGGATGGATTGCAGAGGCTCTGTGGACTCTGTGCTGTGCCTGTGTAGACTCATTGATTAGGAATATATGGATTTTTTTGGATATTGAAGCTGGATTTGTGGAATATCATCATTTCCTGGAGCTGCCCTGTGCCAGGTGCCTTCATCCCTTCTGGTTTATAGACTCCAGAGAGTCTTGGGTGACTCCTGGGAGGTTGTTGGAGGCCAGTGCTGGTTAGGATATATTGAATTAAAGGCAAAGATAACTTAGAGGAATCTTTCTACCTTCCCTTATCGCCAGTTCTTTGGGAATAAAATGGCTTTTTGGAGGAGCAACGTGCACATCCATCCCACGGCCTCCTCCAGCAGGCAGGGGAGGGATCTGCCTGTGCCTGGGCAGGAAGGAATGCAGCTCCTTTGATCCCATAAACACCCACAGGTGGTTGCAAAACCTTTGTCATGGAGCTGGGCTGAATGTTTATTAATTGGAGTTTAGGAAGAAACGTGTGCAATCATTTCCCTCGCTGCTTCTCATCTGGATTTGGGGTAAAAGTGCCAGCTGGGATGGTTTGGATCGGAGCAGTATTTGACAAAGCATTAATGGGTGCATACATCCAGGGTTGTGCTGTGTTTGTGGAGCTGACCTCTCCCCGAAAGGGGGAGTTTTGCTCAAAGGAAGCCAAAAAAATCAATTGGAGAAAACACAATTCCATCTGATCATCTTCCATCTTTGTTCAGCAGCTGGGAGCCTCTGATGGAAGGTGGGAAAACAAATTTTCCTCATCCTTTTAACACTAAAATAATTCCCAGAACAGTGTTTGGCTCAAGGCAGGATCTCACTGGAGCCCTTTCCACTCAAAAGGGGGGGAAAAAAGGGCAGTTTGGGCAAAAAGGGCTGAAGGCAAAGGTGGCTTGGATGGAGCCTGGGGTGGGAGGGAAGGTGGGCACCACTTCCTCATTTCCTACATAATAAATTAATAAATTCTTTCTTCTTTTCCTCTGTAGAACCGTGTTCGGGGGAAACCAAGAACTGAGCAGATCCTTTCTTATTTCCACTCATTTTCAGGGTGAGTGAATCCTTGTCTCCACTGCTGCTGTCGTGTCCTGTGCAGCTCCAAAGGGTGGCTTAAGGTTCAGAGGAAAATCTCTCTTTTCCTAATCTTTGCTCTGATAACACAGAGCTTAATTTAGCAGCAGTGAGGCAGAACATTTGGATTTTGTCATCCATTTCCAAAACTATTGTTGGCTCCTTATTCCTTTGTTTCCACACACCAGCACCCCCAACTCGTTTCAGATTTGCATTTTCTTGGAGGTGCCAAAAGATAAGTTAATGCCAACTTGATGATTAATTAGCTAATACTTTCCTCTGCCCTGAGATGGAAAGCCTTTATCTGAGTCACCTATTAATTATTATTTTATTTATTGCTGCATGGGTACATTTGAAGGGATTCAAGTTCCTCCCTCCTGAGAAATTTGGGCAGGAATTTATAGGAACAGGATGAAAGAAAGCCGAAGGAACCTTCAACTTGTTATCAGAAAATAGGTCTCAGTGCTGAGATCAGGGTACTTTTTCATCTGTATTTTCCAAGCCCTGAGCAGTATCAGAGTCTCATTGTCATAATCACTGGAAACACGGAGTTTGAGGCTTTCCAGCATTCTCAGAGATGCAAAAATCCATAAAAAGCTTGATTTTCCAGAGGCTGTGGGAATGGCTTGGCTCTTCCTAAGCTCAGCCTACTTGCCTGAGCTTGGAAAAGTTGTGGGAAAAACACACCTGGGCCACTTCCAAGGTGGAAGTTTCCAGGAGCTCGGTCCTGGTGCACATCCCTTCTTTTGGGAGCTGGGCAGAGGCTGCGGACATCTCCTCCCAGGTCAGAGTCTTCCAGTGGGAAATCTGGAACTCCAGATGGAGTTCAGGCCGAGGGAATCATTATTCCAAGTGCCATAAATGCATTAACACAGGAGCAGGGATGTGAATAAGTTTAATTTAATAATGATAAAAAAGGGGGAACCGCGGGTTGGGCAATGATGATGAATTTATTGGTGGTGAGTTTGGTTACCTCACTCTCCTGAAGTCATGGTTAGGAATGAGGTAAGGGCGTATTTTATGGCACTTGTGAGAGCCCTGCCTGTGGGCAGGAATTCGTGCTGTAATGGGAGAGGTGCTGCACATCCCAGGGAAAATTCCCAGCAGGAGGAAGCGGGAGGGCAGCACGCAGCAGGGAGTGCTGGAGGGTTCCAGGAGCTCTGTGCACAAAGGTGAAGCACCCAGGCAATGCCTTTGTGAAGGGCTTCACCCTTGGGGGTTTGAAGTGCCTCTGTGAGCACTGAGATCCAGCTCTGTCCCTCCTTCCCCACTCCTGGATGTCCTAAAAGAGGTGACACAAGTCTGGGTGATGTCCCCAAGTGCCACTGCAGGGTAAATATTCCATGTGGGGCGCAGTGAATAACACCTGGGGGTGGAGGTAGCATGATGATATGGCCTGTGAGCTGTGTGTGCTCATGGAATTGCCATCCCAGCTTTGTCCTGCTGAAATCCAGCTCCCAATGCCTTTTTTTGCTTTGATTAAGCCCTGGGCAGGGATGTGCTGGCACCTGTTAATCTGCTGAACTCAGTGCCTAAATTAGATGTCCACCGAGTTTTCAGAAGTCCTAAAACTGCCCTCGACTTCAGTGGGGTTAATCTGCTCTGGGGGTGTGAATAATGGGCTGGTTTTAGTGGGGAGGGAGGAAAGGGGATCAGTGGGAGAACTAGGAAGTTAAGAGAGAAAAGTCTGCACCAAAAGGGAATCTTTCCCCCTCACACCATTTTTTTTTCCTTCAGGCTTAAGAGAAAGTGTTTGCGTTGAGCCTTCCCAAAGCAAAACAGGACAGTGATGGTTCAAGGGGGAATGGCTTCCAACTGGGAGTGGGTTTAGGTTGGATATTAGGAAGAAATTCTTCCCCATGAGGGTGGCGAATGCATGGAATAGGTTACCCAGAGAAGCTGTGGCTGCCCCATCCCTGTCCAGGGCTGGCTTGGACGGGGCTTGGAGCACCCTGGGATAGTGAGAGGTGTCCCTGCCCGTGGCATGGAACTGGAGGAGCTTTAAGGTCCCTTCCAAGCCCAACCAGTCTGGGTTCAGTGGAAATGCAGAGCTGTGAGGGCTGGGTTTGGCGGGCTGAGGGAGGAGTGGGAGGCAGCAGCAGCAGCTCCTTGGCCTCGCGTGTCCCAGCAGTTGTGTGGTCACCTCAGATGTGGGGCAGCCTGCTCTGGTTACCTCCCTTCCTCCAGGAAACCTGAACCCCATCCAGCCTGCAGGAATGTGTGCTGAATTCCAGCCTGCATTAATGCTGCTCTGCTCTGCATGAATAACCAAGTATTGACAGGGGCAGGGTCCTAGGGCGGGTATTCCCCTTCCCGCCTCCTCCAGTGGCTCTAGGAAGGCTTGGACCAGTGAATTGTTTCACTTCAGTCCCTATTTTTGATGAGATTACAGCTTTGAGGGCTGGTTGTGCATTTTAATTGCTGATTCTTTAATGCAGGAGCAGAGCCCAGGTTTCCCCTGTGCCAGGTGAGCGCCACAGGCAGCACATCAGTGACCAATTTTCAGTGCACTAAATCCATTCTTTTCCACTGAAAACGTGAAAATTCCACCTTCCTTTCCCCCCAGCTTTAGCAGGAATTGTGGTGAGTCAGGACACGAGGAAGCAGCTGGCAGCTGGGTGTTGGAGGCACCGAGAGCCTGGATGGGCAGCACATCCCTCTGCATTTCCTTGGTCTTTTCCCACTGCTCTGCTGCAGAAATGGATCTGCTTCCAGGGCTTTCCGTGTGGTTTGCCATGATCACTGCATTTTAGGCACGGGGCTGGGTGGGACAGGGATGGCAGCACAGTGACTTGAGTCGGGCACTTTGGGTATTCCCCCTTGGGCACCTCAGATCCCTGAATTTCCGTGCAGGGAATCTGAGCCGTTTTGTGGAGCCTGAGATCACTGGGGCAGATTTCTCGCTGTGTGAATTTTACCTGCAGGAGTTGCAGCCCCTGTGAGGTTCTTATGGACCTTGTGAGCTGCAGAAATGGTGAGGGCAGTGCACTGAGGGCAAATCTCTCTCTTACACATCCAAAGGGAATTCCCAGCCGAGGCAAAAGAGCACTTGTGGAGCAGTTTCCTAATTTAGAGCAGTTGCTGGATGTTCCAAGGATGCGCCAGTGGACCAATGTCCAGCTCTAAATTTGGAGGGCATTAAGCTTGGCCCCTGGGCTCCGTGTCCTGATGGCTTGGCATGGGGGTGCTTCTCCTGGATTATGGAGCAGCTGGGAAAAGCAGGGATTAGAGCCAGTGGAGGTAACAAAGAGCAAATGTCATGTGAGGCCGAGGCTGGGGGGAAGCCACAGGGATGCTCGGGGTGAGCTGTGTCTTGCACAGAGCCCCCAGCTCGTGGATGCTCAGGAAGCTGCAGAGAGAAAGGAGAACAGAGCAAGGAATGAAGTGAAAACAGAGAGGAAAGGGCAGCAAAGTGTCCAAAAAGTTTGGAACCAGCTGGTGGAGGAAGATGGTGGGATGGGGTTCAGTCAATGTGTTCCTCACAGAGAGGTTTTAGCATTTCAGAGGGGTCTCTGTCCAGGAGAGGGAGGTGGAAATAGCAGCTCGGGGTCCTGCCTTTCTGCTTTCCTCAGGATTTACCTCTCTTCCTCCAGCCCTATGCTCTTCCCAAGGCCCATCTCCTTTCCCCCTCAGCCTGGGCTCCTGCCTGGAGACCCGAGCTCTTTCTCCAGGCACTGCTCCGTGGCTGAGGCTCAGCTGGGCAGGCTGCAGTGCTCCTGAGCATCCCTGTTAGTCCCTGTCCAACACGGGAGGGAGCAGAGCTCCACACTTCCCACCCCACCTGGAGCCTCTGAGCGAGCCCTGTGGCTGCAGGAGCTGCCCAGGACTCACCATTATTAGCGTTTTAATGGCATCAAAAAGGAGATTTGGAGGCTGCAGTGGCTCGGGCAGCTCGGGGCTGCTGGCAGGTTTGCAGTGGGGGCAAGGCTCGGCTCCTGGTGTTTATTGTGGGGCCGTGCCCCCATCCTGCTCACTCATCCATGCTGGGAACAGCTTATCCACGGTGCTCGGGGAATGCCACTCCAAAATCCTCCTGCAGCCCCTCAGCAGGGCTGTGGGAGCCCCTCACGGGGCTATAAAAGGAACAAAACTACATCGGGATCCGTGGCTCCTGTTCCTTCCCACGGAGCAGGGCGTGCTCGCCGTGGTTCAGCTGTCGGGGCTTTGGAGGAGGTTGAGGGCTGAATCAAGGGGCTTGGTCTCAGGGGATGAGCTGCCAGGAGAGATTCCCCAGGGAAGTTCTCCCTCTGAGATGTCACAAACCTGTGCTCTGGGTCACACGTGTAGCACTGCCCCAGAGACCAGGAGCTCCATGTTTTCAGCAAGTTGTGTGTGGTTTGGTTTTGGGGTTTTTTATCCCATTCCTTCCTTGTGTTTGAGGCAGAGGAGACAGGATTCAAGTGCCACGTGTGGTTTATGATTTTTGGTGAAACAGCCTGTGCTGGCTGTAGCTCTGAACTACCCTCATGCAGTGGGTGATGCTTTAAACTTTGTGCTCCGCATGTTTTAGAGAATCCCAGAAGGGTTTGTCTGGGAAGGGACCTTAAAGCTCCTCCAGCTCCACCCTGACACCTTCCACTATCCCAGGTGGCTCCAAGCCCCGTCCAGCCTGGCCTTGGGCACTTCCAGGGGTGGGCAGCTGTGCTCTGCAGAGTTCCTCAGTGAGTTTTCCAGGATCCTTACGGGTCTGGAGAGGACAAGGAGTCAGGGATGGATGTGGGACAGCATCTCCATGGATAACCTCTATCCAGCTGTCTCTGAAATGTGACACAGACCTTCCAGCCTCTGCCTGAAGCCCAGAATTAAGGCAGGAGGGACTCAGTGTTTCTTTGAGCCCCTCGTTGTGTTCCTGGCAGGGCTGTGCTGGTTTCCATCCCTCTTTTCTGTTCCATGTGCCGCTGCCCTTTCCTCCCTCGCTCCGCACGCTCCCGACACAATGGATTCCTTTCTGCGGTGAGTCCCCTGCTCGATGCAAACATTTGCTGGCTCCTCTCTTCGGGATGCCTTTCAATGGGAAGGAGAGGGGAAAGTTTTCCTTGTTCCCAGAGCAAGCCGGCCCTGGCAGCCTGGGTTATTTTGTCGGACGTGTGGCTTTAAGTGACGCCTTTGCCATCTGTTCCGTCTGCTAATTATGAATGCAAAACAAACGGAGCCCACAATTGCTTCATTTAGAATAAGAGAGATGGCAGTGACCAAAATAGTTTTATTTTGGTGTCAGATGCTCTTTTTATTCCTCCTGTCTCTTCCTAATCGAAAGCAGGTCTGGAGCACTTCTCCCTCTCCCGGTTTGCAGCCGTGGATGTTGCTCTGCCAAACGGGACCCACTTGTACGTGTTCAGCCTTTGGGGCCTTGAAGGGACAATCCCACACGAGCAGGAGGAGGGAAAAACTGCGTCTCATGAGCTGTGAGGGCTGATTTCAGCTTTTGTGTTTTCAGTTTAGATGTCTCAGATCTGCAAAGGGAGACATCGGGGCACCTCAGGAGAGTTGCCAGCAGCGTGTGAAGCACTTCCTGAGCATGTTCCACCCCTGTTTCCTCTCACTGGAGATGAGTTTTGGAGCCTGGAATGGGATGGTGGGAGGGAATGATGCACTCTGCTGTGGCTGTGTCCAGCAGCCCAGGAGATGCATTTTTTTGGCGTTTGATGGTGAGTGAATCACCCCAAAGGTTGGTGATCCATCTCCTTTGGTGACTGGGCTGTAGGGAGCCCCCTCCATTTATTCACTTAATGTTTTTAACATTCCCAAAATCGCTGCTGACCTGCTCCAAGCCATGGCAAATCATGGAGGTGTCCTTGGCAGCACAGCCACGGGTTGAGGTGATCTGGATTGAGGAAATGGACACTCTCTTAGTGCTCCTTCTTTCCCTCCCCTCCATCACTCTTGCTGGGTTAGCCAACATATTTCACTTCATTTTCTGGCTGAGTCTGTTGAAGGGCAGTGGGCTGGCAGTGGTTTTATACCTACTAAAAAGCAATGTTCTGGACAGTAGAAGATCTCCCTCTTTCCTCCCCACAGATCTCCGAGAAAGCAGTTTGTGCTTGAACATTATTTTGAAATTCTACTCACTGCTATCCAGTTCTCCTAAAGTTCCCATTATTCCATTTTTTAACCCGTTTGGGAAAGAGTGGCAGGGGATGCTCTCCCAGTGAGGAATTGTATCTGGAAAATTCTCCCTCCCCATTTTCAGCTCCCAGCAAACTGCCCTAGCCCAGCTGAGGCAGAAATACCTGGAGGCCTCTTCATGAAATGCCCAAATCTGAGATTAAACCCAGCGTGGGCTGAGATCCAACACACAGGTCCCAAACTGGGCTGGGTTCTTCCAACCCTGAGCAGCCAGATCAGGGTCCTGCCCCAGCCTGGAGGCCACCTGTGCTGTACAAATGACTAAAAATGCTTCAGGAGGCTCCAGCACGGGGGTTAAAGGTTCTCTTGGTGTCCCAGGCCTGAAGGATGACGTTTTGCTTTAAGCATTTGGACTGGAACCAAGAGATGTGAGATAAATTCCAGGCTCTGCTGTGCACTTCCTCTGTCAGCTCCTGGAAATCTCTGCTGCTCCCCTTGCTCCCATCCTCTGCCCGTGACCATTTCAGTCGTGAATTTAACTGATAATCCAGATAATTGTCTGGAATCCTTAACCTTAGGGTTAAAACAGGGCTCCAGCCCCATGTGCCTACAAGGGGGAAACAGTTTAAAGTGGGAAATCAAGGACAGGAAGCTCAGAAAGCTTGAGGGACATGAATGAATGCCCTTTCCTCAGCCTGGTGACAGTGAGGAGCAGCCTGGATCGGAGATGAGCAGTGGCAACACCAGGAAATGAGGGGAGGGTAGATTTCCCCTGGCTTTGGTGAGATTCCCAAGGAATGGGTGTCCATGAGCAGTGCTGGAAGGATCAATGCAAGGAAGAATCAGTTCTGTACCTCCAGAGCTGTTTCAGCAGGTTCTGGTCACTGAAATCCACTGAGCTGAGGAAGTTCTTTGCAAACGTCACAATCTGATGGATGAAGGTTTGTCCCCCTGGTAGCTGGCATGGCAGGAGGGAAGGGAAGAAGGAAGGACAGCTTCTGGCCACTTCTTCCAGATGTGTCAACATCTATTTTCTGCTGAATTAATTTGTACTTGAAGGTTTTTGTGTCTAGAACTGTTTCCAGGATCAGCTGCCCTGTTTTGGTGTTAAAATTTGCCTTCGGTCTCTTTGTCACAGCTTTAATTTCAAGCTGGAAGGAGGTAGATTGTCTTTTCTCTGTGGGATTTCTGGAACAGGGCAATTAGAGGTCAAAATTTCTTGCTAGAAAGCCTTGACAGGTGTGAAAAATTCAATCTAAACCGTTCCTAACACGTGATTCTCTCCACCACTTGATGCACTTGCCCTGCTCCGGGACAGTGAGTCAGCTTTCATTCCAAATATCAGCAGTCTCAGGTCAAATTTGGGCTGTTGCTTGTCAGGAGTGGAAATTCTTCATATCCTGGAGGTGGTTTCATGGCACAGCTGAGTGTCTGCAGTTTCAGGCATCACTCCTGCTCTGCCTCAGGTCGAACCCAGAGCTGGAGAATTTGAATCTCGTGCTTCTTTGCCCAAATTGTGGTACCTGTAACAAAAAAAAGCTGTGTTCTGCCTGCTGTAGGAAAAAAAAATCTCATTTTCTTGGCTGTCGTTGGGTGATGAGGCAATAAAAACCCCCATGGCCATCAGCAGCAGCAAGGCGGATCCGGGAGGGAAACTGCAGAAGGAAAGAGGCTCCCTAAATTAAATGGCCTGAGCTGCATTTACGTCACCTTTTAGGAACCCTTCAGTGGGGTTTTCTCCTTCTTCTTTGGGGGTTTTGTCTACTCTGTGGATGTTTCTTTCCCCAGATAACTTGGGATTGCTTTTCCTGTCGTTAGGATGCACCAGCTCGTCTCAAGTGGCAGGTATTATCCCAAAAATATTTGCTCAAGGGGAAGCAGCTCTCAGCCCCCCTGCAAGGATTTTATCTCTCCTTTAAATTACCCCGTTCAAACGCACAGATAATGACACTTCAATGATGATAAAACGGGAGTGTGGCTGCACAGAGTAACGTTTAAAAATAATGATACACCTCTAAGTAGGTCTTATAAAAGGAAATCTGAAATAGCTACAGGGAAACAGATGCTTTGGGGGACTTGTGGATAAAAATAGTGGCTTCCAATTGGCAACCAAAACAAAAATGTGGCCCCACTCAGCCAACCTCAGCACCAGAAATTCCTCTGAAAACCTCGGGGCCCAGACGTGGGAAGGTGTGAAAAGCACCTGGTGCTGCACCTGCAGTGGGGTTTAGCATCTTTTTGCCTCTTCTGCTTTTCATCACAGATCTGCTTTTCCACAGATGGAATGGTTTGGGTGGGAGGGGACCTTAAAGCTGATCCAGTTCCATGGGCAGGGACACCTTTCCACTGTCCCAGGGTGCTCCCAGCCCTGTCCAGCCTGGCCTTGGGCACTGCCAGGGATCCAGGGGCAGCCGCAGCTGCTCTGGGCACCCTGTGCCTCAACCCCACAGTTGTGGGTTTGGGGCAGGAGCACCAGCCTGTGCAAAGGAACTGAGCAGTCTAAGGAAAGGGGAAGGTTTATTTTGTGTGCTTTCTTTTAACTCAGAGAAACACTCAAAAATCATGTTTTTGTGATGATTGCTGCTTTTTCCTTGAGTGGTAGGGCAAAAGCCAAATCTCAGGTGAACAGTTTTAACTCGTTGGTTTGGTGTTTTTCTTTTAGGTGGCTCCTCCCAAGCAAAGACAAGTAGTCAGGTGAGTCAAATGTTCCTCTTTTCAGTAGATCTATGGAAGAAAAATGAGGAATAATGAGTGGACTAAACTCCTCTGAGGCTGAGCACACAGAATTCCTTCTCCTGTGCTTTTGCCCTGGGTACAAAGCAAAGATGCTGCTCCTTAGGGAACTTGGGTTCCCATTCTGGAATGCACTGCTTTCAGCACAATCCCTGACTGAGAGAATCCCAGAATGGTCTGGGTTTGAAGGGACTTTAAAGCCCACCTCACTCCAGCCCCCTGCCCTGGGAAGAGTTTCCCTTAGACCGGGTGGCTCGGTGGGAGCTGAAGGTGGGGTAATGCTCCAAGGCACAGCCCATGGAATTGGCTTTTCCGTGTGTGCTGCTGTTGGATTTGTGGATTCCCAGGTTCCTCGTGTGGGGATGGAAATCCTCGTCTCACACAACGCAGGGCACAAAAGGAGCAGCAAGAGCAGGTGTTGAACCATCCCACCGAGCTGGGAGAGGATTTGAGATGGGGAGAGAGGGAAGGAGGGCTTAAAGAAAGAGATGGATCCCCTGCTCCCAAACCAAGGAACAGGGGAAAAAAAAACCCACTGAGCTTAAATTCTGTCCCAGACAAGGTCAGCAGGCACCACGCACAAATAGCTCGGGCTTTGATGTGACCTGCCCCCTCCCAAGAGTGGAAGGTGACAATATTCCATCTGAGTGCCTGCTTTGGGAACAGGCACTGAGGGGGGAGCAGAGGTTGTTTCATTTGTGTGCACGACCCCAGAGAGTGAGCCCGAGCGTGTGGTGGCAGCGAGAGGCTCGGACATTGTTAGACCTGGCAGGGATTCAGACATCTGCCAGGGAACGGGGATTTCGTGGGGAGAAGAGGGAGAGGGAGAGAAGGGAGCGGGAGAGCCGCAGCCAGAGCCTCGCAGCGTTCTGTATCTGCCCGGATAACACTTCCTCTTTAAAATTCCCTTA
>VYXC01009177.1:393343-425978 GCA_013397175.1 Platysteira castanea | reverse complement strand
GCCCTCCCCACCCACCGCCGCCCTGGCTGCCTTTAACTTGTTAAGTTTGAAAGATGATCCATAGACACGCTCTGCTCTGCCAGGCTCCCCGTTTAAGGCCAAGATTAATGCAGTGCATTGGTGCAGTCGTGCCGCAGTGCTGCGTGATCGGAATACGAGATGGAATATGGGGGGAAAGGCCAGAAATGTGCCTGGATTCCCAGTTTACACAAGTCTCCTTAGCAACTTGTCTGATTATTTTATTTTTTTTTTCCCCTTTTTTTTCCATACATGTGCCTGCGGCGGCGTTGTCCCAAATCTCCAGCGAATAAAACATTCCCTGAGTTTTTAAAACCGCTCCGGTTGATGGTCTTGTTGTTGTTTTGCCTTTTCCTTTTGTTAAATTAGTGGTTTGATTTTTTTTTCCCCCCCTCCCTCTGGAGAGAGTCTCCCCCTGTACCCTCTGAAGGGATGGCAGAGGGGCTGGGGGTGGGGGCACTGGGACAGTTTGCATTGTGACTTCCCGAGAGTTGGTTCCTTTCCAGTTGTTCACATCTCAGCATGTGGAATCATTGTGCTTTCTCCCGATTTGCCACAGAATTGGCAGTAGCCTGACATTGTTACTCATTGGAATTGCATTTGGAGCCGGGCTGGGGTTTTTTTAAAATTTTTTTTCTTTTTTTTTTTACTTATTTATTTATTTTAATCACCCGCGTCTTTTTTTATTTCATAACAATCCCTTTGATTTTGCAAACAATATATTTAACAGTCTGTAAAATGGAGGAGAGGAGGAAAAAAAAAACCCGCCAGGGTGAGAGGATTGTGGCAAGCCAGTCCCTGAATCCCACATTCCCCTCCCCGTGCAATTTTTTTTTAGTTGCCTCCTGAAGAACCCCCTCCCTCCCCGTAGGAGGGAGTGGCCTTTTAGGGATCAAGGTACGTTGGATTATTTTTTTTTCCCCAGTTTGTGTGATACTTTATTAATAGCATGGGGCAAGAGAGAAGCTGCAGGGTGGGGAGAGCAGGGGAGGAGGGTGGAGAGAAGGGAAGAGTTCTCCTCCAAGTCCTGTACCTTGAAATAACTCAAGGGGAAAAGAGTTGCAGCCTCACTTGAGTTGTTTCAAAATCTTCCTGGGCGCTTTTACTTTTTCTTTTGCTTCTGTATTTTATTTTTTTTTTTCTTCCAAGGGGAGGGGGTAGAAAAAGAAAAAAAGAGAAACGGAGCCAAAAAAATTTTGAAGGCTTGGTCTTGGCTTCTATACAAACAGATGTTGCCTGTCATTCCGTTGTTAAGCAGGCAGCAGATTGGAGCAAGCAGCAGCAGTTTAGGGGGAACTGCAGCAGAACTGGAAAGTGGGAGATAATAGAGATATATAAATATATTTTTCTTTTTTTTTTTCCTCTTTTTTCGTGGTTTTTTTTTTTGGTTCTACACAAATATTTTCCCCCTGGAATTACCTCTAATTACAACACGTCTATCGTTAATTTCTTTTTTTTTAATGCCATTTTTTGNGCACCAAGAGGTTGCTCAGAGTGGCTCCGTGATGGAGGAGTTCCATTATCCTGAGCATTAAAGTGTACACAGAGCATAACCCCCTTCATGCTTTTAATGTTCCAGCCTGAGAAGGATCACAAACAACTTTTTTGTTGCTGTTTGTTCTTTTAAATGCGCTCGAGCCTTGGCACCAGTCCCGGGAGTTTTGTTGCTACGTCAAGGAAAATGAAATAAATCAACTCCTTGGCGGTGAAGTTGGGGATTTAAAAAATAATAGTAATAAGAAAATGATAAAAAATCTAAATAAATTTTTTTTAAAAAAATTAAGATAAAAAAAAAACAGCAGAAAAAAGAGAAATATTTAAAAATTTTAAAAATCGATCTATTGACAAATTATACAAAATTTTTAAAAATGAAAAGCAGTGGCTTACGCTGAAGGAATGCGTTTGGAGGAGAGCTGGGACGGGAGGTTTCACCACGGAGCCTCTTCCCGGTGGCATCGCATCCAAGAAAGGCCGGGATGTTTGGGCACGGNTTTTTTGTTTCTTTTTGAAGTGGGCAAAACAACCCCAAAACCAAATGGAAAAGCAGTAAGAACTTTCACCCAAATTTTACCAGAGCAGCTATTTTTCGGGCTGGTTTTGAGAGCCTTTTTTGTTGTTCTTTCTCACACGTGTAGGGAAGGGGTTCTGTTGGAAATGCTTAAGGCATTCTCGGTAAGTGAACGTTTGCCATGAGCCAGCTCAGGGATTTCGGGGTGCTCCTTGCTGCTAGCCCTGCTTCTGGTGGCTTTACCCCAGGATTCTTGCTGGAGGTGCAGTTGTGGAGCTCGAAGGCCTCTCTGACTCCTCTCCAAGTTTGAGGAGCGCTGCAGGAGCCAGCCCCTCGTTGTTTGTCCAGAAGTTCTCCCGAAGCACCAGCCCGGGGCTCTTTTGTGCTCTGCTTGTGCTGCCTGTGGGCTTCATTCCCCCGTCCTTTTTATACCCTCAGATTTTTTCTTCCCCATTCCCTTTTTCACTTCTCCCCTCTGATTTAATCGCTGCCTTGTGGGGAGGAGAGAGGAAACAGCAAAACGCGGCGAGCTTTGAGCCGAAAGAGTTAAAAGTTTCTTGGCACCAGAGCAGCAGTTTAGCAACAGATCAATTCATTTAAATGAAAGAAATCACAGCCTGAGCCATCTGATTTTGAAATTTCACATCTTATGCTTCCACTTTAGAACAAAGCTTCTGTTTTCCTTCCCCCTTTATTGATTCACGCTGCTTTTGTTCGAGACCGCTGGGTTTGCACAGAAACTTTGTCTGGAGTCGGGCTCGGTTTTCCCTTCAAATATGAAATCGGGGGGTGGCTTCATCTCCTGCCTCTGCTGTGGAGGCAGCTCTGGCCAGCAGCAGCTGCTGCCAGGGCTGTTTGCACCCTCGGTTAGGGCACGTTGGGAGCAGCTCCCGTTTTTGGGGTAAACAGGGACCTCTGCCCTGGGAGAAGGAGCTGTGTCCAGCAGGATTTGTGTGTGGAGCTCTGGCTGCGGGGGGAACCCGAGGAGCCGTGTCCCAGCGGGGATTTTCCCTGCCCGGATCTGAAGTTTGTGTCCCTCCAACATCTGCAGCACCAAGAGGTTGCTCAGAGTGGCTCCGTGATGGAGGAGTTCCATTATCCTGAGCATTAAAGTGTACACAGAGCATAACCCCCTTCATGCTTTTAATGTTCCAGCCTGAGAAGGATCACAAACAACTTTTTTGTTGCTGTTTGTTCTTTTAAATGCGCTCGAGCCTTGGCACCAGTCCCGGGAGTTTTGTTGCTACGTCAAGGAAAATGAAATAAATCAACTCCTTGGCGGTGAAGTTGGGGATTTAAAAAATAATAGTAATAAGAAAATGATAAAAAATCTAAATAAATTTTTTTTAAAAAAATTAAGATAAAAAAAAAACAGCAGAAAAAAGAGAAATATTTAAAAATTTTAAAAATCGATCTATTGACAAATTATACAAAATTTTTAAAAATGAAAAGCAGTGGCTTACGCTGAAGGAATGCGTTTGGAGGAGAGCTGGGACGGGAGGTTTCACCACGGAGCCTCTTCCCGGTGGCATCGCATCCAAGAAAGGCCGGGATGTTTGGGCACGNTACAGCGGGCAGGAGGGAAAAGGGTGGGGTGGGGTGGGAGGACGTGTGCAGGGGGGAACCCTTTTGTCAGGAGGCTGCTCCCCAGCTCAGCCTCCCTGCACCCCCCGGGTGAAATCCCCGGTGGGGAGGAGCAGCCTGAAGTGGGTTAAACACCGAGGTGCTGGTGCTGAGAGGGGGGGAAGTGCCAACCTCCACCTCTGCCGTGGTTGCTGGTGGGTCTGGCTGGTTTGGGGTTTTATTCTTGGTCTCCCGCTGGATCCCGAGCGTGCGGTGGGGAAGTGTGGGGATGGTGAGCCCGTCCCCCCCGATTTTGGGGATATTTCTGTGGGTGTCGTTGTGGTTACATCACAGCGCGCGCCTTCCTCGTCTCCATTCTTGTGCAAAATTCAAATAATTCCCCCTCCCCGATAGCAGCTGTGCACGGGGTTTGTTTTTTTTTAAGTCGCTCTTTAACGTTGCGAAAGGAACAATAAAATGAAAGGCAAAACCGGCATCTTAAAACTTGGCAAGTGAAAGCAGCTTGGACTGGCAGCCAAGAATCCTGCTGTGGTGCAAAAAGAATAGCATCCACGGAGCCACCACAATCCGGGGCTTCTCCTCTTTTAACAATCGCGTCGGCACAGAGAAATAATTATTCCTTGTATCAGTGTTAAAAGAGTCAACAAGCTTAAAAAAGCTTGCTTGGTGAGCCTTCTCCAAAGCAGGTAACGATGCTGCTCTTTGATTCTGCTTTCTCCAGCCGGAATTTTGGGATAGGGGTCCAGAGATGAGGACTAATCACTTTAGGAGTTGGTGTGTGTTACTAACTACCAGGGAAGGCGTTTGCCTCCCGTTTCTTTATTTTCCTGAATGGCTTTGGTGGGAATAGGACTGGCAAACTTCTGGAGTGGTTGTGTTGCAAGGAATGTTTTGATTTCCACGGGTTCAACTCCTCGTGTCGGGGGAGAGCGCGAGTGGGTTGATCCAAGGTGGGACATGGAAAATAATCATCTCCAAAAAAAAAAAAATCAAAAATTAGGCTACTGGGAGGGGGGAGTAATTTCTCTCCTAGGATCTTGGCTGTTCCTTTTGCTCCTAAAGCTGTAGCCTCTGGGTGTAGGAAAACAGCATCCATTCCTTGAAGAGATGCCATGAAAATATCCATAAATATTTTGTCTTCCAGGATGCGTTCCCGAGGAGTGGGGCCTAGCAATATGGCAGCGCACGTTCCCTAGGAAATCCTGCACGAGGCTGCTGCTGCTGCTGCTGCTGCTGCTGAGGTAATCTGGATTCTCAGTCAGTATCTCCCTTTTCCCTCTAATTCCCTAAAATTATTTCAAGCCCAGAAATCCTTAAAGAGTTGCTCTTTAAACCTGGGATAGAATGCATGTGTGTGTATATATATATATATAGGCCTAGTTACACTGGGGTTAAAACTGGGGAGAAAAGAATGGGAATTATTTCACAGTTGTGTTTCTTATTTGCCTGATTTTCGGGGCAGAAGGACGACATGGCTGCAAGCAGCTTTTTGCTCAGGCACACAATGCATTCCGTAGTGATCGATTTTCCTGGACAGGGCATTTCTGCTTTGTGGTTTGCAAGAAAACCACCCACAGACCAAACCCCAGTGTTAGGTCTTTAGGGATTTTATTTCTACATATTTCCCTCTAGATTCCTTTGGCTATAAATCTCGAAAATCCCAGCTTTATGTTGGGTTGTTACTGACCAAAATATATTGTATTTTTGGCTGTCCCACGTACCAAAGCCTTGTTGATCCTGTGATCACTGATATGATAAAATCAATGATGAAGCCAAGTATGCTCAGTATAAGGATACAACAAACTTTAATATAAATACCTTGATGTACAGGTTGGAACTTTTTATTTGTAATCTCAGCATTCGAGGCAAATGCAGGGTGATGCTGATTGATTTGTTTGCCTCTGATGGATTTTCTGCCACTGTGTGTATGTTCATCAGGTTTTCACAAGGTACAATAGCTGTGTGATTAATCAATGGGGGGAAATATTTCCACCCCCAGATCTTGGCTAATCCATGGCTCTCTTTCAATCCCTCGGAATATCCTGGATACAAGTGAAATTCCTGTTGAAAAAGCAGAGCTGATTACAAAAATAATAATTAAAAATCCGTGTCTTTCAACAAACAAAACTCTTGGTTCGCTGCTGCATTTATCCATTTGCTGTCTTAAAGTTTGTCCCTGAGTTTGTTTTGCGAAAGGAGCAGGTTGGTTCTGGGATATTTGTAATTTACAGCACCCAGGAATGCCATCCCTGTGCCCCATTCCTGCAGGGCTCTCAGGGATGCAGAGGGGGACAGTCAGATTTACAGGGGGGATTTATCTGGAGTTTCCCCAGGGGTAGCTCTCGCTGCTTTTCCCCTTTCTCTCCCGTTTTTCCTCCCGAGTGAAGCTCTGCCCATGGATCCCAGCTCTCCCTCTTCCCTTTTGTGCTGGAAAAGCCAATCAGGTGGGAAGGGCTGGGAGGTGCGGCAGGGACCAGCCCTGCTTCAGGCAGGGAAGCAAGGCTGGGTTTTCCCAACAAATCCCAGCTTTCCTCAGCACGTGCCGGGCTCCTCGAGGGTCCGGCTGGGCTCTGGCTCTGGGTGTTCCCTCCGGGCACAGCTGGGCACTCCTGTCCTGAGCAAACACCCAGATGTTACAGCTGGGGTTCCCTGATGGATTTGAGCTATCCCAGGGAAAGGAGATTAGCCCAGGAATTGATGGGGAGGAAAGAATGAAAAAAAAATGTTTTGGAACTGGGTAAAGTGAGGAAAAGTGTAACTTCCCCATGGATGTTTCAGTGAGATCATTTCATATGAAAAAATCAAGTATTTATCTGCTGGAGACATTCAGATTAGCTCGTTTCATACACATAACTGAGTGTAAAGAATATTAGGGTTAAAATGAATATGCTAAATAGAAAGCAAATATTCTGCCTTATGTAGTTTTGCATAACTCGGAGACTGAGGGCAAAATTCCCTGCCCCGGGAAGAAATCCTGCACTCAGCAACACCTGACCCCAAATATTGTACCTGTTAGACCCTGTTAGACAACCTGGATTTCAACCTCAGGTTCCCTGCAATAAATGAGCTTTGTAGTGGAGGGCTGGGGTTATTTTTGGCCGGGTAACATTTGTTGTGTTCCATTTGCAGCTCTGTTCCCAGGGAGGGCACAATCCGTGTGCTCCCTGCCCCTCTCCAGCCTTGACCACTGCAGGGACAGAGCTTTCTCCACCCCAAATTCCAGCAGGAAACCATCCCGGTTTTTCAAAGATGCTACAGGGTGAATTTTGGCTGCTGGAAACTTTGGGAAAAGCTGGATGCTTTCAAGGTGAGTGTCAGCGTAGGGATCTAAACTTGGAGGATGGATTTAGATAGGCTTTGGGCAGATGGTGAAAGTTTAACATCTATTGCTGGGTGCCACAGGAGTTTCTTGCCACCCAGCGATGCCAAATAAAGGAAAATTGTATTTTATAATTGCATATTTACCAGGCTGGAAAGGTTGAAGTGATTTATTTTAAGAACCTACACCAAAAAAAAAAAAAAAAAGAGGGAGAATTTTCTAGCAGCATCCAAATAGCAAAATTCTTTTCCAAGTGGTGCCTGTTTGATTTTACAGAGGGTAATATCAACTTGCATTAACAGTTTGCCTCCTGAAGGAAGAGAAGTGAAAAGTTGGTGACACTTTGAGCAAGAGTTGATCTCGGTGATTTTCTGCCCCAGCTCCCTGTGGAACTCCCAGTCAGGCTGCCTTCCAGCCTGATTCCCCACCAGTAAAATGGGAAATATTTGTAACGCAGGGAAGAAAACTTGGAAACCTCAGGGGAAGGAGGGGACGCCTCTTGCTTGCAGTGGCAAAACTTTGCTTTTCAAGCTTTATTAGAAAAATCCTGAAGAACACTGATATTTGTCTGTGTGGGAGAAATGCAGGGAGTTGGGGTTAGGGGGAATTTCCAGCTTGTTTAGCAGAGTGAAAGGGTTTTTGTTTCTTGCCTTTAAAAATAGAGTTAAAGTCGAACCCCAGCCCAGTAATGACTTCTCTGAAAGTTAAAACAACTCTCACGCAGTTGTTTCTCCTGCCTGCTGCAGCCAGGCTGCCAGAATGGCAACAGGACAGCTTTTTGCAGGGTGGGGGGATGGCTGGGTATTGTCCTTCTGTTTCTATCCCAAAATTCTGCTGCTGGATAATTTCCTACCCTGTTTTAGTGATATACCTCCAATGCTGCTTGTTAATTAAACTCCTCTTAACCTCAGCACTGTGCAATCACCAGAAATTCTGTCCAGCAAAGTGCTCGTGAGGAAGAAACTCAGATCAGCTTTATTTTGGTCGGTTTAAATTTTTATTTTATTTTATTTTGCTGATTTTCTTGCAAAGGCTCACGTGGGAGTGCAGGAAGCTGTGGCTTTATGTCCTGACCAAGTCAAGAATCAGCTCTGCCCCCACCCTCCCAGGAGGGGCTTGAAGGTGCTGAGAGAATGAAGGCTCCTCGCTAAAACTCGGGAATTCCACCTGCAGAGATGCTTTCCCTCTTTCCACCCCCTTCCAAAACCGACCCCCAGGCCTTGCAGAGAGAGCAGAGATCCCTGCCTGGTGCCACGAACCCGTAGATCCGAACTTGTGCTCATATTCCACACAAGCTTGTATCTATAGGTCTGTGTCTGGCTGGCAAGTGCACACTTGGGGGGCTGCTGCAGCTCGCCTCAGAATGTTCTTCACTGTTTCCATCCTTCCTCCCCTCCTCCCTCCTTTATTTTTTAATTTTTTTAATTATTATTGTTATTTTTATGTAGAGGAATATAAAAGTGGAGCTGCAGTTCTCGCCCTGCAGTTCTCAGCTCAGCCTCCAGCTCTGGGCAGTGCTCAGATCCTGCCGTGCCAAGGGTGCTGTGCTGGGCTGTGCTGAGGAAAAGGGGACAGGGGGAGTTTATTTGACATCAGGGTGAAGAAATTAAATCCTGCCCGTGTCCTACCCGGCTCTGGTGATGGGGATGTGATAGGGAACGTGCTTGTGTGGTTCAGTTCTGAAACAGATGAAATAATTTCATTTATAAAGTAACACGGATCAATTTTTTCCTTGTTTAGCCCAGCAGTTTGTGAGAGGAGCAATCCCTTCTCCTCCTTTATATCCAGGAATCTGAAATCCCTCCTCTGACTCAGGAGGGGCCTGGCCCTCCAACTCCTCTTCTCTCTCAAAAATCAGTTTAGTGTAGAATCCCATTCCTTCCAATTTTATGCTGTTTGTGTCTTTTTAAATAGTTTTTAAGAGAAAATAATCGTGCTGGAAAGTTCAAAAGAAGTGGCAGGGCAGGGAAAAGCCATGGAAGCAGGCAGGGCAAACCTGGCTGTGGAAAAGTAACTTCTAAAGTTGGGAGAGTGGAACAATTATTTTTGAAGAAGTCATTTTTTAAAACCCTAATGTACGGATTCTATATGAAAATAATTAGGCTGTAAACTCAAAATAAAGTCTGACTATTTCTTTCCAGCAGCTTTCAGTGTTAATTCCACCACAGATTTCCTCTACATTTCCCCTTTTAAATTTCTCGGGGTTTGAACTTGGCTGCTTTGACACACACTGCTGTAGGCCAAAAAAGTTCCTTTTTTCCCCCTCTTTGCTGAATTTCCAGGGTTTTCTATGTGTTTTCTGTTTATTATAGAAGCATAAAATGATGTCAGAGAAGCCCAACCACTCTTCTTTCTCCCTGTGAGCTGAAGCTAGCTTTAAAAATAAGAAAAAAAATTGCATTTTGGCCTCCTGCGTGATGTAAAGTTGGGTTTAAAGGCTGGTGCTCAATATTCCCTCTATGTTTGGATAGGAAATCAAGGAATAAAAGCTGATGAGTGGTTTCCAGCAGAACCTGTGCTCCTGGAGTGTTCTGTGGTGGGGTTCTACCCAGCACAGGGACCTGGAGTCAAATTCTCCTTTGGGGTCCTGAGAGTGGACGTCGTTCCACCCGTGGTGAGGTGAGCAGGGGCTCACCATGGAAGCAGGATCAGATTGCATCTGACTGTGCCAGTAAAAATTACTTTTCCCAGAGGGTCTGTGAACATTCTGTGGTGGTTTGGGGTGGGTTTTTTAGGTGCTGTGAGTGTTCACCCCGTTGGATTCCCACGTGCTGGCTCTGGGGGAAACAAGGGCTCGTTTGGTCAGAGCTCCAAGGAGAAATGAGCTGCTCAAACCCCATAAAATCCATATTTCTGCAGCGTGGTCTCTGCTCTGTGAAGCCATTTGTGGTAGAACAGGCTGAGAAAAGCCTGGGATTTGTCATGGATGTTCTGGCACTTCAGGTGGCATTGCCTGGGGAGTGCCACGAGACCCCTGACAGGGGAACTGGGTCAGATATGCCCCAAAATGAGGTGCCACTGTTTGCTTTGATATTTTTTTGATTAGAGAATCAATACTTGAATCATAGAAGAGGAAAGAAGAAACAGATTTTTTTTTTTTTCTTCTCTGTGAAATATTTTAGTGCAATTTCTCACTGACTGTGCTGGGACCTGCTAATCAATACCCAATTTTTTTTTTCCTCCTTTTGGTGAGAGGCTTGGTCTAAACACAGCTGGATGCTTAGAAAGGAAACTTGAGAGAAGTGGCAGCAGAAGTGGGGTGAGCTGCAGGTCCCGTGCTGCTGGCAGGAGGAGCAGGGAGTTATTTCTGGGGCTGAGCAGGTTTGCTGGCTGCTCCTGGTGTTCTGGGGTGAGTTTGGGGCTGCCGTGGCCTCAGCTTTGTGGGACAGCTTAAAGGAAGCCCCTTGCAGGCTCGTGACCTGAGCAGGGAGGATTCCGAGGAGGGCACCACCAGCACAGCTTCTCTGAGCTCAGATCATCCAATAAACCCAATAAAACCTCTTCTTGGTGAATTTTAAAATGCATTTCGGTTTGTCTCTTGTTAAACTGCCCCCCTGTTCTTTTTTAGCTGCAGCCTCCCATATTTTCCCCCTGCCCCTTTGTTTTCCAGCCTTTTGAGAAGCATTTCCCTGTGTTTCCAGCCTTACTCTGTGTTCCTGTTCTGCTGCTTGTGTTCCACAGCACTTCATTGAGCTCTCGAGTGGAACTGCAGTCTGGCAAAATGATGGGAAGAACCTTGGAATGTGTCTTCCTTTTAGGATGCAGGAGAGTAATTGGGGTCTGTGGAGCTCCTACCTGTGCTTTTCTTACGAGGGTTTTTAAAAAATTATTATTTTCCCCTGAGTTTGTGGGTAAGGAGCTTGCATCTGTGCAGCAGCTTTGATCCAGGAGCCATCCCGAGTGCACGGGGATCCCTTCATCTGTCCCTGATGCCTCAGAGCCCTTCACCCACTTGGAGGCTGCAGGGGGACTTCGAGGCATAGGAGGCACTGCCAGAATCAAACCAGAGCACCTGGATGTGGGAATGACCCCAAAATGCCCCAATATCCTCTCCAAAAATCGGTGCCTGGATTGAAACGCAGCCCCTGTCTCTGGCAGTGGGCAGAGTGGCTGCTTTAGAGGTTCAAAAAGCCCCTCCTGTGTGGCTGCATCTGCATCTGGGGGGGCTTTGCTGTGCTCGTGTTTCCCTTGGCCACAGTTAGAGTTGAGACCAGCAGAAATTCTTCTCTGAGGAAGCAGAGCTTTCCCAAACCTCCTCTTCTTTTTCATATTTGGTGAATCTTCTTTTTCTCCCTCAGAATGTGGTGACCGTGTCTTTTTCCTCAGAATGTGGTGACCATGTCTCTCTCCTGTTGCTGACTGAGAGCACCTGTGAGGTCTCCTGCAGACAGGGATGTCCCGTGGTCCCCACTGGGGGACAAAAAGGGGATTTATTTGTGTGTTGCCTCCTTCCCCAGCCTGGTGAGGAGCACAGGGAGCCCTTGTCAGCAGAGGAGCACACAATAGCACTTGGGTAATTAGAACAACCATATGCAGTGGCAAATGGGATTCGTGATAAGCAGAATGGAATTGTGTACCCTGGAATTTGAACCGTATCCAAATACTCTTATTCAGATAATCAAATCTGGTTAAACTCTTAAAAGGCAGATAAATTTCAGTATTCTGGTTATTTCAGTAATCTGATTTTTTTCCTCCTTGCTCCCTCTCTTTTTGTTTATTTGCTTCTAATCAGTAAGGGGGTAAAAAAGGGAAAGAATGAGGAGAGGATGTTTTTAGGGGGGGAATCCAAGACTGGGACACCTGCCCTCGAGCCAGGCAGGCTCTGTGGCCTGGGAGCATTGCAGGAGTGGCATTCCCTGAGCTGGAAGGGCTCCAGCTGGGCTGGGGAACCTTTGCTTGTGCCTGTGCAGGTTCATGGTGAAATCCAGCCTCGCTGGTCCCCCCTGGAAGTGGCTCCAGGTTTTGGTTCAGCTTCCTGGCCATCACCTTTCAGTTCCTTCATTTTTCAGGGTGCAGGTGAAACCAGCCTTGGCTCCAGGTCCAGATCATGCTGTGCAGGGTCTCAGTCACAAAGCAGGCCTGGAATAAGCCAGAAACTCTCCCAAAAAATGTTTTGGGGTCATTTAGAGTCATCAGCACCTAATACTTGTGCCACCTCCCCCCTCAGATCCAGCGCAGGGTGTTCAGGTGGTGTTGTCTCACCCAGAGCTGATGCTCCAGCTCCTCTCAAAAGCCACATTTGGTTCAGGAATGAGAGCCTGGCCACCTTTCCCCTAGAAAGGCCCAGAAATGGAATATTGAGCAAACCTTCGGATTGCTGCAACCCTGGCTAAAAGTTGAGGCAGGGTTTTTGTAACGTGTTGAAAAATTTTGGAGAGCTTTCAAAATATTTACTTGCTCTGGATTTCAGCTGAGTCCAAATGAGGCTTCTTTCCCTACTTTGCAGCCTCTTGGGCTTCCAGCCCTTTTTAGTGAGTTTGCCAGACTTCTAGGAGAGCTCTCAGAGCTGGAGCAAACCTTTGAACCTCTTGTTCCTCATTACAACCAACTCCTAATGAAGTTTCACCAAATAAAGCTGGAGGGGTGAGGTGAGCAGCAGGAATCACGTCAGCATTTCCAGTGTGAAACCCCCTCCTGTCCGAGGTTTATGAAAATCAGCTGCAAAAAAGAAAACAAAAAGATCACTCCAGGCCGAAATTTGGCAAACAGGATCTCAGCCCTCCGACTGGAACGATGTCATTTGTGGGTTTTGTGTTTATTTTTTGCTCAATGACTTAAGGAAACACGTTTGCTTGGGGAGTGTTTTCTGCTTTCCCACCCCCTCCTTGGCAAGGCCTGCCTGGGATCTGAGAGGGAAGGTGGCTTCTTCCTTCTTCTGTGTCGTTCACAGCCTGAAAGATTCAGAGCCAAACCTCAGCTGATGGTTTTCCTGATTATAATAAGACAAAATTCAGCTTCCTTGACCATCTGTTGTGAGTGTCCACTGCTGGAATCCTGTTCAAAGGCAGTAGGTCTGTAAATGTACATAAACTGTGATTTAGAGCAGGGGATTAATGGATGAGGCACTGGTTTATGTCATTATTTGGGAATATTCTGCTCTCTGAGCCCCTGCTTTTCTGTGTGTCTGAACTGCTGCTTTACACTGAAGCACGTTGGAAAAGAGTGGGATATTCCAGCCAGGCAGGTCTCAAAAACCAGCTCTGGGTTGGGATTCTCACCTCGCTCTTGGGGAAATGCAATAGGAAATGTGGGGAAATGCAATAGGAAATGTGGGCAGGGGAAGCAGGCTTGTGAATTCTTCTCTCACCTGGAGCCTGTGAGGGGAACAGGCCATAAAACCAGTGATGAGTGGAAACTTCCCAGCCCAGACTAAAGCTCGGACCTGGAGTCTCCTGAGGTCCTTGGCGTGGGCTGGTGGTAACTTCAGAGCTGGAGAGCCTGGATTTGTCTGGGAAGAACTGCTCCAGTGGCATTGCCTCTCTGTTTGAAAATAAATGTGTGAATCCATCATTTGTGTGGTAGGACAGCAGCTGGATTCACCCTTCCTTCAGCAATCAGAGAGTTACACAGAGGCAAAAGACACAGTTTTTAAATGACACTGTTGCTTTAAAATAAGGCTGGCTGGGCTGGGCCCGAGATTCCCTTTTGTCCCCAGAAGTGTGAAATCATTCCTGGGATTCTGAAACAGCAAGAGGCCTAAAAGGGGTCCTGGACAAAAGGCACTGGGGCCCCTGAGCTGGTGTAGAACACGGAGCTGCACACGTTCCCCCTGCCCCACTGTTCAACGGGAACTTCCCGACATCGATAACGTATCGTCATTGAACATTGGCATTGGACTGCAGATGCGCCCTAATTGCGTCATTAGGTACGATTGTGCTAATTGGGTAAAGACATAATTGGCAAAAATCACCCGAAAACAAGCAGGGAGCTCGGTGGCACCACAAGGAAGTGTCAGGAGTGCTGTGCCTGCCTCCTGCTCTGCCCCCGGGGAGCTCCCCAGGGCCAGGCACGGAGAGGGGACACGAGGGGACACAAATGGTGGCAGTGAGGCCGCTCCTGTTTTAATATTTGACCTCAATTCCTAAACCCAGGGCTTCCCATCGTTATACCAGCAGATACCCTATCTGACAGCATGACTTCAGTGCCTGGCACATTCTCCTGCTGGAAGTTCCAGTTCCTCTGGGATGCAGATCCACTTTCAGCTGTCCAAGCTTTGAGGGAACAGAACACCTGTAGTGAGTGCTGAAGCCACAAGTGGGGAAAATTTGCCAGGATAATTTGTGCAGCAGGATGGGGAGGTGTCTACCTTGACCCCAGAGGGTGAGTTAGGTGTGAGAGGCTGGGGCAGAAACTGCTCTGGTGGTTAGAAAGTTCTTGAAGCCTCTTTGTGTGGAGGTGGGAGAGCAGCAGGGAGAGGTGGAGGGTCACTGGCATTGGCCAACCTGAGAAAAATTTAGGTTATTTTGGCCTAAGTCTGAAGTAAGGAATTTATTTTTGTAATTTATCCATGAAAAGACCTTTGCTGAGTTGAGGATACAAATGAAACAAAACTCTCTGCCTCTCTTTGCCTTCCATTTTAGATCAAATTTTGAGGAGTTTTGTCATTTTTTGCTAAGCTCCTCGTATAAATACCTGGTGTGCAAGGGGTGTTTATTAACAGCACCTTCTCATGAAACTGAGCAGATAGAGGTAATAATTTGTGAATTTGCAATTATGGAATGTTAGCTATTACAGGACTGAGATGCAGAAAAATACTTGCAAGGCTAAGTTGTAGAAAACGAGTGGTTCAGGTGTGTGATACTGGAATGGGTTGGTTTATAGCTGCAAAACAGGAAACAGATTGGTTTTGGAAGTCTGGATGGGAATTTGTCTCCTCTGTGACCCAGAGACTGGGTAGGATTTGGGATTTTCCACCAGCCTAACTCAGCACTCAGGTTCACTGCCTTCCATAGAGCTACTTTAGTTAAATAATTGGATTTCATGTTGGAGAGAAGCTGTTTGGTGCACAGAAATGACGATGTTGCATCGAGGAGTTGGGATCAGGATGCTTTTCAACAAGGATAAAGCTCCTGGTTGGAGTACAGGGCCAGAAATCCGTGGTTTCCTTCTCCAGAGCTGTGGTTTGCTCACTGCTCTACCAATCAAATAGTTAACAGTGACTCTGCTCCGTGCTGTTAACTAAAATACGCTGGATTTCCACTCTTTGGTCAAAGTAAACTTTACCGAATATGGAATCATCAGAAATTGGGATACCATCAACATCATGGGCATTCAGACACTGCAGAGAGATTCTTGGGCATTTTTTCCAACCTGTTCTCCTGCTGCTGCAGGCTGGGTTCTGAGCACTGCTGCTGTTCCCCATCTTCCTCCCTTGTTTCCTGCCAGGCTTGGGGTGTAAAGGCAGAGCAGCACCTTGTCCATCACTGGTAATTCCAGAGTTGGGGTCACCAGAGGTGCTGGTAAAGGCACAATAAAGGAAACTCTCACACCTGCTAGGTTCATCAGAAAGAGGGAAAAGGAGAGACTTTATTTACATTTCTGATACTTTATAGGGTTCTCAACTCCACCAGGGATTGGAGGACATGTCACTTCCTCTCCAATCCCACTGGAGAAAAAGGATGCTCATCAAACTTTCTCTTATGACAAAAGGAATGAAAAACAGAAAATACAGTTAAGTAAACACTGGCTATAGTTTACACGAAAGTGTGTGAAAATTCTCTGACTCCAAGGCTAAAACAGAAACAGGACAACACATCACCAGCAGCTCTGCTTTATCCTGGGAGGGCAGAGCACCACGTGCATTCAGCAGAGCTCAGCTTTCCTCCCTGGGCTTTGATTCCCGTGTGATCCCCTCCCAGCACGGAGCTGCTGGGGATTCACCCGAGGGGCAGCATCCCAGCCCTGCTCCAGGCATTTGGAGATGCCCATCCCAGTTTGTAGAGCCCCAGTAAAGGGGCAGCCTCCTGCTTTAAGCAGTGCCTTGCTGGGTGCTGGGAGTGAGTCACAAGGATAACATCCTGCTGGCTTGGCTGGGAGTTAGGACAAGTTAAAGATGTGTGTCTTGTGAAGGGAGCACGCCTGGCTGCTGAGGGAGGCTCGGTGCTGCTTTTCTGAAATGGTTAAATTGAACCCTTTGGTGCAGGGGCAAAATTCACCTCGAGCTTTCTCCCCCATCTGCAGTTCTCCTGCAATCATCCTTCAAACACCCGGGAGCCGAGGCACGGGTTTGGGGTCAGTGGGGTGTGTTCAGGAGGGAGAAGATGTGTCGGGACAAATCTCACCCTAAGCCTTCTCTAAATGCTTAAAAAAAACCCCAAAATGTCTGTGTATGTTCTGAAACACCATTATTTTAGCCAGGGGAAAAAAATTCCACCTCGTGTGAAAACCTCTGTGATCTTGTCCAAATCCAGCAGGAATAACCCTGGCTCGTTGTGTCTGCTCACATTTCCATTGTGGGGAGCTGAATTTGGGGTTGGTATCTTTCCCCCGGCAGTTTATTCCCTTCAAATTATCCCACTGAGGATTTGGAGGCCTTTTTTTGTAACTAGAAGCCCCTGAGATTATGAATTTTTGACTGCATGCATCCAGGTTGAGGTAGTAGGTTGTATAGTTTAGAATTACACCAAGGGAGATAACTGTACAACCTCCTAGCTTTCCTTGGGTCTTGCACACGCCGGCGTGAGGAGCGACCATAAATCCTCAGCACTCGTTGCTCTGGACACGTGGAACAGGAAAGAGCAGGTAAGATGAGCTGGAAAACCTTTTTATTTCCTTCTGCCTCTCTAGAACGATAGAAATGTTCATTTCATCAGCGTTTTTCTACTTGTTGGTGCTGTGTTACTGAGTTTTTTAGCAAATCCAGTGATGTTTGTCTTCCTTCATTAGCCCTCGAGCAGCGTGGTGCTAACATTCCCAAAAAAGCACCCTGGCAACCTCTCAGTGTTCTTGCCTTCGTGGTCAGCAATCAGAAGCCTCCAAAGGTAAAAATATCCTGGATTTTTTCCCCTTTTCCATTTCCCCTTTCCCTTTCCCCTTTCCCCTTTCCCCTTTCCCCTTTCCCTTTTCCTCTTTCCCCTTTCCCCTTTCCCAGTCTCTGTCTGGCTCAGGTAATTCTGCACTGGGAGTTAAACGAGGCTGATGCTTCCAGATGAAGCCTGCGAGGGCTTTGGTGAAAGTACCTAAATCTACAGAGGCCTCAGGAGAGCTGTTCCTGGGGAATATCCAGTAGGGAATGCACTCAGCTGAAATGGGGGTTTTTAGGGGTTTTTGTGCATTACAGTTGGGTGT
The DNA here is from genome assembly GCA_013397175.1 of Platysteira castanea. NCBI lineage: Eukaryota > Metazoa > Chordata > Aves > Passeriformes > Platysteira > Platysteira castanea. Next base: position 408,762 of record VYXC01009177.1, on the reverse strand, counting down.
TTCAGAGGTCGATGCCTCCAGCAGAGCTGGTTTGCTTCTCCCTCCCAGCAGTTTGGGTGAAGGAGCTGTGGAACACCCCAAATGTTGTGGAGAAGCTGTGGGACCAAAAACCCCCACATTTCTGATGTGTTCTACGTGTCCGAAATGCAGGGAATTGGGAACACCCAATTTTTACCCAACTGCTCCTGAAATCCGTGGTTTTATTTGTCTGAATATTGGAGACCTGAAAAACCCTCAAAACTCTCCTAAAGCTGGAACAGAGAAGTGAACATTTCGCTGCTGGCAGCGCTCAGGGTTCAGGTCCTCTGGGGGCCTGGGTGAAGGTGGTGGCCACAACCCTTGGTCAGGGCCCAGGACCTGAACTTAGATCTTTTCACTCTCTCTATGACTAATTCTGGCAAGGGTTCCTGAGTTCCCAGAAATAAGAGGCTCTGTCTCTTACCAAACTTGTTAAGTTAGTGAATAAAAATAAAGAGCAGGCACTGGGTTAATTTCACTGGGCTAAGCTGAAAGTGTGAACATGATAATGATGTTTCAAGGTATCTAAATAACCCAGAGAAATGCTTTTTTTCTGGTAAAATGGCCCTTAAAAACTGGAATATCTGCAAATCTCCATTTGCTGAGAGCAAGGAGAAGCTGTGAGGGTTACTCAGGGCTCACTTGTGAGTTATTCCAAGAGTGGATTAGTGGGATTTGATCCCATCTTGGTTTCACAGAGGTTACAGGTATCACCACCGTGGTTTATAGCTCTGCAGCTCCTCAGGAGCAGGAAGGATCTGGGATAACACAACGCTGCCTCTGTGTTTCAGGAAGGCACATGCCCCGAACACATGCAGGTAGTTAAAAAATGAGGAATCTTTTTGGCACGTTCCAGGCACTACCTTATTTCCCCCCCATAAATCTTTTTGCAGATGGAAGTGCAAATTTTCAGCTGCGTTGATTCCCATCCAGTGCAGAGGTTTTTTTCCATGAGGGCTGGGTTTTTTAACCTGTTTGGGACTTTTCTAGGAGCAGCTTTGTGAATAATCCCAAATAAGAACAAGCTCTTCTTTTTATTTTTTTTTGGTGGTAACATTTCAGATTTGCTCTGCACACTTACAAGAAAACTCCACGAGGTTCAAAAACAGCGATTATTTATAATAATCCTGTCAAACATAACTTTATGTTAATGCTATGAGATGTAAATGAAAAGATCTATCCCGCTCCAAAACCCGAGGAATCATCATTAAAAAGGAGAATGGTCAGTGGTGAACATAATTCAGCGTGCATATTTTTCCTCTGAACAAAACAGCATTCCAGCTCTCCCCCTGATGAGAGGAATGTATTGTCAATTAATTAGACTCCCATCATATGTCCTCGGATGCCCTTCTATCATATGCCTTCCATATGTCCCTATGTCATATGCCTTCCATATGCCCTCTGTGTAATTAAGCTCCTATCATATGGCTTCCATCAGATGCCATTTAAGTGGATTTCCAGGAGAACGTGGCAGTGTTACAGTTATGGACCTTTAGCAACGAGGAAAGGAACAACTCAGGAGCTGTAAATGAGGAGAGGAGGAAGCAGAAAGGAAGGTGGCTCGCCCCGAGCGGTGCCTTTAATTGCCAGCTTTGCTTCTCTCAGCTCGAGCAGTGAAGGCACAAAAATGTCCTGTTCTCCTTGGTTTCCATTCCTGGTTTTTACTCGGTTCAGCCCGTGGATAGCCAGGGAGATAGCAGCTGTTTTTCAGGGAATGTTTCCACTGGAATGTGAAATGGAAAAGAATCACCTCACCTCCCAGAGAAGCGTTGGTGCTGCGATAGCGAGGTGTGAACTTTGTCCTTGGTTTGGGTCCCTGAACGTGGAGTGAAGGACCAGGAGCAGCCCGGTGAGGGAATTCTTGGAGAGGAGATGTCCCACTCCACTTCCATCCCCATCTCCCTCATGGACCACGGATGTGGAGGGCACTGAGCTGTTCCTGGCATGGGGAGGGCTTGGGAGATAATGCACAAGCAAATGTGGTGGGAGGGATCCCAAATTTACTGTGACTTATTAGGGATAAAGATGAAAAACAGGCACTGATGCTTACACGTGTAATGAAGAAAACTGCAAAAATCCAAGGAACTGTGAGGTCTTGGCATGGATGTGGAGGAAAGGACAGCTCGATTGCCTCGTGTACTGTTGTGTCTTCCTTCTTCCCAACAACTTCTGAGACTCTTTTCTAATCCCAATCAGAGCTGATGGAAGAGCAGTGACTTCTGAGGGTGCTCTGCTCCAGCTTTGCAGGAATTGCAGAAATCCCAGCCACGTATCCAGAGCAGTCAGGACGGAGGCTGAAAGGACAAAGAGAAGGTAAAATAGTTATTTGTGCTGAGATCTCTCAACTCTAAAATTCAGAGCAGTTTGTGGCATATCCCAGTTTACCTGGACTGAATGGCAGCCGTTCAAACTCCCACTGGCTGGGAACCAGTGTGTCCCCAAAAACTTTGTATTCCAGCTGCAAGAGAATGGTAAAACCCAATATTTTGATGTGCTCTGCCTAGATTAAGTCTGTATTGACCAAAAAATCCATCCTATATTTGCTGTGTAGGCATTCTGCACTGTTTCTAGTACAGGTGCATTCCTGAGAGGCAGGTGACAGCTCTTGCTCTGGCTTAACCCTTAATTTTCAACTCAATCTTCATTTAAATCACACACACAAAATACAACCGGCCCATATGAAAGCTTTAGGTCATTAGGGAGATGATTTGGGAAGCATTTCGTGGTCTTGCACCATCATTAGTTTGCCACAGTTGTAAAGTGCATATTAAGGGAAGCTTTTAAGCCTCTCGTAGAGCACCACTGAAATTGTCTGCCCAGAATTGCTCCTCGAGTGTTGTAGTCGGAAATATTTTATTTTTCTGGCTTGCTGGGCAGCAAGAAAATCCTCACAGTAGTACTCATGGCAGATTTTTTTTTCTTCCTTGTTCTCACACGGCTCTGATGCTTGTGGAACATGAAACTTTCACCAGTAAAACGATTTTTTTCTTTCCTTTTTTTTTTTACCCAGTGAGTTCTATCTCTTTCCACACCCAGCTGAAACTCTGCTGCCCCCCTCCTCAGTCAGATGCATTAAGTGCAGTCAAATTTGTACATAAAAGTTCTGTAAGAACTGGGATGAGATGGAGTGGAATGCCAGAGTGACTCACTGTTGAATGAATAAGGCCCTGAGTGTTCTATTGATGCCATTTCTAAATCTGGGGGAAATGTACAGAATTTGTGTCATAACTGGAATTCCAAGCACAGCAACCTTGGGAGCTAAATGATGATGATGATGATGATGATGATGGGGTTCTGCATGAATTAGTCTGGATTCTGACACGCTCCTGCCTGAAAGCTGCTCAGACAGTTAAAATTAAAACAATTTCATTCCCCAGCCTCAGAGCCCAGAGCTCCTCACACCTTGGGGAATGCCAGGAGAGGGAAGTTCTCTCTGTGTGCATGTGTGACAGTTTAAAAGTATAAAACTTTGATCTCTAAGGGACACAGACGTCCTCTCAGTGAGAGGGGGACATCGACTGCAGGGCTCAGTGCCACTGGAAAGAGGAAGGACGAGCTGGTGTGGGCCAGCTCAGTATTTGGAAAGGAACAGTCTGAGGCCGCAGCAGAGGTGGCAACACACATCTCTCTTTTCTGAACCACTTTCACCTTCTCATTCCCACTTTTCCCTTTTCTTGGGGGTTTAGGTGTGAAACCAAGTTCAGCATTTCCAGCGTGAGTTTTTGGGGTAAGTTCTGTGTCCGCTCAGGCTTCAGCCAGGGGCAAACACAGAGTTCTGGTGTTGGACTGGCAGGGTTTAAGCCATGAAAGCAAACTGGAACAGAAAAAGAAATCTCATGTCTGGAAATTTCCCCTAGCAGAGGAAGATCCAAAATATTTAGGAATACACCACCCCCCCAGCTTCTTTTTCTTTGCTCTTTGAATAAGACAAAACTCCTGGCTGCCCTGACTCTGCTGGTGCTCCAGGCAGTGCCACTTGCATATATTTAGATTTATACATTCGAAATACCAAATGTATTCTCCCCGAGCAAATAATCTGTGCATGCCATAGGGTGGAATTAGCCTCTTTGTGCAATGTCATGGCCCTGTTTCCTGGTGAAATAAGTTCAAGAATCAGGTTTCTGGGGCAGACGTGGAAAGAAATTGAAATTCTGCCTTCTGTCTTATAAGCAGTGGCTCCTCCTTCCCATCACCTCCACTCCAGACCCTTTTTAAGAATCATTGAATTCGTGATGGGCAACCAGACCCTGCTGCTTATTTTTCTTATATCCAGTAGATTTATAACTCAAGCCATGAATTTTAGTTTTTATTGACATTTTAGTCCTTGTTCCTCTTATTAAATGGGAGTGGATAAACCCCTGCTTGACACTGAAGTGAGGTTTTGGGTCCAAAGACACTAAAATGGCACAGGAACTGTTCCACCAAATCTGAGAGGACAAAAAGTGGCTAAAAAGGTGCCAGCAAAAGAGGTCCCAAGCAGAGAGAAATCTGAAATGGATGCACTGAACCATTCCCATCAGAAAGGAAAAAAACAGATGGATGTTCTGAGGAAAGGAAAGGATGAAGAGGGAGACCAGGAATCTCTCAGTTTCACAAAGTGAGTGCAAGGAGATGTGTAGTGAAATTAAATAGTGACAAATTGAAAATGTTTTATAAAGCAACTCTTCCCCCACCAGTATTTAATTTAAAAAGGGAACCCAATTGCTTTTAGAAGTTAGTGGGAACTTTGCAAGTCTAGAACAGATGAGATGCTTATGTTTTTAATAACCATACACAGAATTACACAGGCATTCATTGTAACAACTCTGGAACTGAGCTCGGGCTCCGTAAGGTTTGGGATGAAGTGCAGCAGCTCAAGAGCAGGGACAGTCCAGTGGGAAGGGCAGATTTGGGCTGTCCAAAGCTGCTCACACTTGTCACAGCTGGGGGAGGAAGGCTGGGGAGGTCTGGAGCGTGGCCCAGCCCGTGCATGGCCCCGCTGGCAGAGGGAAGTGGAGGGTGGTGGGTGTTTGCCTTGGGCCCACGGGCTGAACCACGGCACTGCTGCAGGAGCACTGGGAATTACTCAAACGTGTGGGCCACTGAGTCATTCCTGGCCAGGGGAAATGAGAGCAGAGCAAGGGGAGTGAGTTATCCAAGGCCAGGCAGAGCATCACTGGAGGGCTGGGCCCGAAATCCAGGTCAGTCAGGCCACAGCTCTGCCCCTCAGCATGGGCTGTGGCCTTTTCCCTCCTCAAGAAGTGAATTCTTGGAAGCCTGGTGTTATCAGGAGTAATAAAAGTTTGGGGAGCAGTGAGGGTCACACCTGGCTCTGCTTTCACACCCCCTCTTCAGTGCGAGGTCCCTCCCAAGCGATCCTGGCTGGGCACATGTGGCTGCAGCAGCTGGGGTTGGTGAGAGATTTGGAGATTTGGGGTCACCGCAGTCTCCAGCGAGTGCAGGCAGCCCCTTTGTGCTCCTCAGCTTAAGTGAGATTTAAGGAATCGCTGCAAACAGCAGGTCAAACCCATTCCCGGATTAATGCCACTGATGTGGCTTTAGGGAGAAGTTTGTTTTGCTTGTGTTTGAAGTGGCCTCTCATCTCCTCTGACAACAAACCGCGGCCGTGGCACCCGCGGGTGTTTGCAGGCTGGCAGATGCCCCAGCTCCCCCTGGGCTCTGCATTTCCTGCAGAGCAGCCTTGGGGTGTGGGATTGTGAGAAAAGAACGAGGAAGAGAAGGGAAAACAGGAAGGAAGTTGGATGGGAAGAAGGGAAGGCTCCCCTGCTCTCTGCTGCAGATCTACAGCTAATTTTAGAGAGAGCCCTTCCCTTCTGGAGTGGGAAAAGGATTTATTTTCTAAGAGCCCTGAGATTGTTCAGTCACGTGCCTGCCTTTATTTGCATGTGAGAATAATTACTGAATGAGGAGTTAACCAGGATAGGTGGTGATGGAGAAAATACAATTCCATGTTAGTAAAGACGTAGTGAGGCTGCTGAATCAGGGCTGTTTGGAGGCTCCAGATTGAAGTCATTGGTCAGCAATATTATATTTATTTCTATATTAATAATATATAATACAATTATTTTATAATATAAGAAAAGATGGTTTATAATATATAATGTTATAAATACAATATTTATAATATCATATCAATTTTTATATTTAGTTTATCGCTCAGCTCTCAGCAACAGGGAACTCTCAATCCATACTCAAGTCAAGGGTTAAATGTTTAATCCATAAATTAGTGCTGGGAATCAAGGAAGCCTGCTTGACATCTGAAATCACAGAGAGGTTTTATTCTCTGTAAGAAAAAACCTCTCCAAATTATTTAAAGCCTCTTTCTCTGGGCTGGTGTTTGCTCTTGGGCAGGAGTGACTTTGTCCACTCGGGATTTTCCTCTTTGGAAGGAGGTGGCTCCTGGGTGAAGTTGCAAAGGAAATGCTTCCAGTTGCCATTCCGTGGCTCCTGCTCTGAGTTTTGGTTGTGGAATCGATGTCATTTGGTCCCCTCCTGTCCCTGTCAGCTCACAGACCAGCTCTGGCAGTGGGGCTCAGCCCGTCTTCAACAGCCTTGCCCTGAGCCCCAGGGGTGATGAGTTCTGCTGTAAATTCACCTTTTTTTTGCTTCTTACATGCCACAGGTCTGAAACCTCAATGGGTTCGGAATCCCAGGGTGGTTTGGATTGGAAAGGGCCTTAAAAATCATTTCATTCCACCCCCTGCCATGGGCAGGGACACCTCCCACTGTCCCAGGCTGCTCCCAGCCCTGTCCAGCCTGGCCTTGGGCACTGCCAGGGATCCAGGGGCAGCCACAGCTGCTCTGGGCACCCTGTGCCAGGCCCTCCCCGCCCTCACATGAATTCCTTCCCAAAATCCCATCTAAACCTTCTTTCTCCCAGTCTGAAGCCATTTCTGGAATAGCAGCGAGCACAGAACCAATCCCTCCTTTGCCTGGGCAGCTGAGGGAGGTTTAAAAGCCCCGACCAGGACAGAATTCCCTTGGGAAGCTCCAGGATTGTAAAGCAGCTCCCTCCCTGCCTCCTGCCACATTGCATCACATCTGAGCGGGGCTCTTGCATTATATATTAGCAGGGATTTGTCCTCAGATACCCTCCTCTGGAGAAGACCATTTTTAAATCTTTAATAGGGCATTAGAGCAATTTGCCTGTGATTTAGTTCTAAGTGGGCAAGGAGAGTGGTGACAAACGAAGCCGGGAGGCCCTGAAATTCTTTGAATATTCCATGTTTTCCTGGAACTGTGGGGAAGAGGCTGCCAGAGAGGTCTTGGCAGGTTTTCTAGGTGGCTGGCCAAGTCTGAAGCAAACGTGGATGGTGAACAGGCTAAAGCAGCCCTGGTTCCAAGCTCAGACCTATAGAACATACGTTTTTATTTAAGAAATCCCACCACATGGAGGAGCAAATGTAGTGCTAATATATCTTCCTGGAGGAAAATGGCAAGGGGAAAAACAGTGTCATCTTGGCATGATAAAATAAAAGTTCTGTCGCCCTGGCTTTTTAGGGACTTGGGCTGTCAGCTGGAGGAAATGAAGCCCAGTGGCTTTCCCACGAGGGCCCCTTGTTAATCAGGAATGGCTTATGGAGCAATAGTTTGTGTCTGAGGGAAGAGGCAGAAGTTGTTCAAAGAATGGATTTCCGTTGCCAGATTGACTTTTTGTTGTTGCCATGCGAGTAATTAAAGCTGGCAATTAAGCAGGAAAGTGATCAAATAATCACCTGGGAGCTGCTGCTGCAGTTGGCTCCACGTGGAGAAGCAGCTCCAGCAAGGAGCAGGGACCACCCATGTGAGAGTGAGGGGCTGTGACTGAATTATCCCAGGGAAAGGTGGGCTGGGGAGGGGGTTCCTCTGGGAATTGGTGTTTCCTGTGGGAAACACGAGGTTGGGTGTCCTGGAGACACCAGGTGAATGAATGTGGTCATTTTAGTCTTGTCCCTGGTTGTGTGCAGCTCGTGGGGCTTGTCTTGTTTTGTTATTGATGGGGCCAAGGCTGTGCACAGCCTCTACCTCTGAGAGTGAAACCGTTTATTTTTCTTTATGAAGCCCTTGCTGCAGGCCCAGAAGTTCTGCTGTGGACTCCCTGTGGGGTCTGGGATGAGTCACTTATTTTTCTTTGGTTCTATTCCCAGCCTATAAAATAGAGGTCCTTGTTCCTCCTCAGGAGAGTTGCAAAGGCAGAGGAACTGATCCTGCATGAGCTGTTCAGAGACACTCATGGTGGAACTGTGACGATCACACCGAGAGGAAACATTTCTGATGGACTGTCTGTGCTGACACCTTTTTCAGCTTCACAGAGTTAACACTCATAGGATTTATCATCCAAAACTACTTTTATGCCATCGACTCGAGAACGTTATTACAGCACATCACAAATCCTAAATGACCTGATTTATTATCATAGTAAATAAGCTGAAATTCAGATTTTTCTGCCTGTTTTCTTCACGTTGCATCTCGTGGAAGTGCAAACGCTGTCTTTTAGCTGTGAGGAGCTGTGGGTTTGGGGTGGAGCAGAGCCTGCAGTGAGGCAGCGCAGGAGTGCAGAGGGGCACCGGGAGCTGCGCCTGCCTCCTGCTGCTATTTCTGGCACGCAGGGACTGAGCAGCGTCTGCTGGGCCCAGCCGAAGTCCTGACATTCATTCTGTCTGTCACATCCCTCTCCAGACGTGGCTCCCTGATCTTTAATCCGCTCCCAGCACCGGTGGAGGGGCTGGACACGAGCTGGGGTGGGAAGCTCTCTGTGTCTGGACAGAATTCCCCACCTGGAGAGCCCAGACCTTTGATTTCTTTGACACCCAAATCTCCCAGCATCCTGGAGTCTCCCCGTTGAGGAGAGATCCCTTTCCCCCAGGAGTTTGCAGTCTGGGTGGATAAAGCAGGCAGGAAAGAGGAAGGGATGGAGAGGCTCAGCACTGAGCACGTGGAGCCGCAGGGCTGGGAACAGGCTGGGAATCCTCAGTGCTGATTTGGGATTGCTCCGGCTGGGTCTGTGCCAGCTCCTGCCTGTCCCTGTGCAGGGAACAGTGCCTTGCACCCACCACCAGCTGGAGAAAGTATTTTGGTGTCCTACCCTTGGGTTTCATTCTTAAGCAGTGGCTGGAACATGTATTTTTCTCTTGTGAGAAACACGTTTTGGGGTTTTTTTCTAATTTAAATTGTGTCAGCTGTAGTAATAGGAAACCTGGGAAAGATCTCTTCGTTTTATCTTTGAAGTGATTCCACCTTCTCTTTGAAAAGAAGTCGGTGCTGGTGAGGAGGGTGAGGAGTCTGACAGGAGGTCTGGGGGCCGATGAAGAATTCCTGCGCTTTGAGCTTCCTCGGGTCCCTCTGATCTCTCAGGGCTCTTCCCAGACATTCATTAAGGCTCAGGGTCCCAGCTCCTTTCCTAGGTTCAATAGTTACATTATCCATTTCTCTATCCATCTGTAGGGAAGGATTGAAAATAGTCCACAGTGAATTCCTGGAGGAGACGGGATGGATCTGTGAACTGCACCCTCCAGTCTGGGAATTACAATCCCCCTTTTCCAGAGTGACCCTTGCACTCCTTTCCTGCTGAAATAAATTCATTTTAGCTCTTCTCTTAGCCTCATGGATCTCTAATTTAATTTTTCCACTTTTCCTGCCAGCTCAGATTCCCAAAATGTCCCTAAACTTTCTGCAGGTTGAATTTAGGTTCAGCAGTTCAAACTCCAATTGAGCAGCCTCAACAGGTATTATTTTTACTGGCCTTTTCAGGAAAAAAAGAGAAAGATTTGATTGAGGGACACCACCTTTTCATGCAATTACTCTACTGGAATTTGAATTGAAGTTTAAAAAAGCATTAAATGTTGATGAGACATTTTTTGTGGCAGCCTTGTAGGTTAACCTATTCCTACAGCTCCATCTCTTAGTAACTGATATATTTCAAAATTTGCCAGATTTTAGTGTGAAACCTCAAATCTTAAGAAATTATATCTCCAAACCAGGTTAGATTTATCTGAAATAAGAGTGAGATTCTCAGAGCTTTTGTTATGTTCTGTATTAATCGAGTCTTAAACTTTTGGTGGCCCTGAACCCACGTGAAACCTGAGGGGTGTGGGTGCTTTATGTGAGATGGAATTGGCAAATCATGCCAGAGTGATGTAATAATTCTTCGTGTGACTTCATCCACGTAACTTTGAGCTTCACCTCAAGTTTTGGTTTGGTTAAATCCATTTTGTTTTAGGAGAGCTCGGGATCAGGGCAGGTCAGTAGCTCCTCACAGACAAAACACAAACTCTGGGTGCAGCGTTCCCACTTCTCTGATTTTGGATGAAGCAGTCTCTGTAACCTTTCTCTCCAAATCCCCCTGTGACCCTGGCTGACCTTTTGTTGAATTCCTCCCTTGTCCCTAATCCTGGGTTTCACAAAGTGCAGAGTCCCAGGGCCTTTCCTGCTGCCTCATTTTCCTTTTCCCTTGTTTTACTCACCTTGGGGTCCATCATTTTCTGGCTTTCTCACCTTTATTATTTCAATGTTCCCCATTATCCAGGGATGGGTGGAGCTGGAGCCCAAGCAGAACCTGTTGGCAGAACTGGGGGGTGGGGGGAAAATCCAACCACCTCTTTTTAGTGCTTGGGGGAGGCAGTGCCTGTTGGTTTGGAGGGGAAAGCTGCTGGGTGAAAGGGGTTTGGTGGGGGTGAAATGGGAGTGACACGATTTTAAACCACACTCCTCCCTCTCTGTTGAATACCAGGGCATCAGATGAGGGTGCCAAAAGCGATCTGGGCACTGCAGCTTCTTCCAGGGACTCACAACCCTCCAGGGACACGGTAAGTGTTGTCCTGATGGTTCTGGATTTTTACAGAATATGGATTTTTATCAGGGATTCGGTGTGGAATTGGGCTGCAAAACAGTGAGGCTCAAATTAGAAGCTTTTTGTTGTCAAGAGCCCCGTTCTGGAAATGTCCAGATCATGACAACTTCGCCCAGTTTTGCTTTCCATGGATGTGCCCCACACTCTGAGTTTTACCTTTCCTCACATAATTTGAATTCTTAATTTCTCTTAGTGAATGCTTTTTACTCCCCTGAAGACATTTTGTTCATTTGGAAGCTGCTCCCATGTACACTGTCCTTCCAGCTGAGCTGTAACCATTATTTTAAAGATATTTCCTAAATGATCTCTGTACACTTTGCCCAGGGTGAAGTTATTGACTTGTCTCAAAAAGGCCTCAAGGTTTTATAGGTAATGCTGAAGTCCCTAAAGCTTCCTCCCTGGCTGAGCATCCCTTCTCCTGTGTGTCTTCCCCTTTGAATTGCTAATTCCAATTGATCTGAGGAAAAAAAAATGGCAAAGTTTGTGTTTACTCTGCTTTCTGCTGCAATTGTGCACCTAGCAAGGTCTCTCCTTCCTTTGATCCTGTCTCCGTGATTAAACTCTTTCTTCCTTTCTGTTTTCCAGCTTCTCTCTGCAAACTTTCTTTCACTTCTGCAAGAATTTCCTGCAAGCCATGTCCCTGAGAGGATTAGTGGAGGGGATACCAATTTTATTTATATTTATTTATATTTATTTATAAATGGACTGCAGAGACTTGGCCCCTTTTTAAATATGAGAACAATTTTCAGGCTTCTTTCAGTTGTGGTTATTTCCCTCCAAAGAAAAAACCCCAAACCCAACAAACCACAGAACAATAGAGAAATATGAGAAGCTGTGGAAACCCCTCAAACTTTCTCTGTTTAAATTTTGAATTCCTGGTGGTCACAGGGCCAGGTGATGCTGCCAGTTTGGGGTTTTTTGTGTAGTGCCTGGCCCAGAGCAGCAAGCTGAGTTAGATGCAAAGCTGGGATCAGATCAAATAGAAGGACACCTCTGTTTTTTCATTTGTGCCAGCCTGGAGGCCTTTAACATTTTGGGATTTGAGTCTTTGCAAAACAGGGTTGCTGGGCTCCAGTAAATGAAGTGTCTGATTCATAAAAGCAATTAAAAGAGGAAAGTGCTTTTCCTCTGAGCAGTGTCTTGGTTGGAGGATGTCCCTGGGTGAGCGTGAAGTGCTCAGGGGTTGGGGCTGTTGTGTTCCAGGTTTGTTTCCAGCAAACACTGCTTTATCACGTGGTGCTGCTGATTGAATCCAAATTTTTTCTCACAGAGTCCCAGAGAGGTGGGGTGGGCAGGGAGCTCTGGAGAGCACCCAGCCCTGCCCAGGCAGGGTCACCTGGAGCGGGTGGCACAGGGACACGTCCAGGTGGGCTTGGGATGGCTTCAGAATCCAAAATTTGGAGAATCCAAAACCTCCCTGGGCAGCTCTGCCCTCTCTGTGGGAAGTTCTTCCTCAGGTTGAGGTGGAACTCATTGAGTTTCACTTTCTGGCCTTTGCTCCTCGTCCTGTCACCAAAGCCAGCTCAGCACCATCCTCTGACCCCTGCCTTGGGGGTATTTGTGTGGATTTAACAGCTGAGTCTTACTTAGTTTCTATTTCGATATAGTTCCCATTTCTTCCTTCTTAAACTTGAGGACGATCCTCCTGAGGATGCAGCATTTTCCGCGGGAGAAACATGGCTGTGGCAACATAAATATTGGTGATGACAGATAATTGAAATCCATCAAATGTGACTTTATTTTCCCCCCACCAATGCAACTCCCTGGCATTTCTGACCTTCCCCGAACACAAACCACCTTATTTGCAGAGCTTTAAAGCGATTCCAGGAGCAAGACTGAGCTTGGTTAGGACACGATGGGGGTGGTTGTTGTACACGAGGATCCATCAGCACGGCCACGTTGCCTCAGCGAGAAGCAGACCCTGAGGCTCTCCCTACGAACTTCCTACGAGGCTTTTCCAGCCTTCCCAGCCCACCTGGTGGCTGTCAGGGGTGGTTATCAGGCACTTCCAGTCTCGCTGCCTTCTCCAGGGGGATTCCTCTCGCTCCTCTTGGAGCCTGCACAAATTGAAGTTGTGGCTCTGCCCTCCCATCCTGCCCTTGGTTATCCCGTGCTAAGGAAGCAGAAGAGCTTCCTGATTTATCATGGATCATTAGGTGGAAGTGACTGTTCTTAAAACATCAGTATGGATACAATAATTAGGGATGTGCTTTTGTTAACACCGCCAGCCTCTACCCTCCTGTACAGTACCCTTGGGTACTAAATAATTACCCACTTTGTGTGGTTATCTAGCTCACTAATTACCCACAAAAATTGGGGTCAGGTGTTAACTGCTTGAAATAAGTATCCTCCAAAGGCTTGGGTAAAGTGTGTAAAGAAATTCTGTGTTTGCTACAAAACTTTGGGAGAAAAAAAAAAAAATCAAACTTTTTTTTTTATTGGGAAGGAAGATAAGGAGACAATGGATGTGAAATGTTCTGTGTGATGGCAAAATCTCGCAGTGGTGGTGAGGGACTCCAAAGGGAGTGAAAGGATGGTTGGCAGATAGTCACTAATCCAGTCTACTCTTCCCAAAGATTAGATCCTTCAGTACACAGGGTTTGATTCTTCCCCTATCTGGGCTGATGCCAATCAGGATTATGCCTGTATAAATAAGAAAATTTGTATCCGTGGATTCCCAGACTGACTTTGCTGCATAATCCCACCTCTTCCATCACCCAGGGACTTCTGCATTGCACCCAATAATTTAATTATGGATCGTATATTTATTTCCATGCGTTTATTTTAGCTGTCTCCAGCTCTGTGTGCATGCAGAATCTCAATCTGAGGCTGCTGCTCATAAAATGCAGTTTGCTTGGAGCAATAATTTGATTCCTGTGCTCAGGGAGTTACCCCAGTGAGTCAAAGATTTCTAGATAGCCCCACCCTCCCCAACTTCCCGAACACTCACACTGCAGCCACTTTCTCTTTGCCAGACCCACACAAGATGTCTAACTAGCCTAAATCCCAAGGGGCAATCCCAGTCTCCTGCCTCCCCTGGTTCAGCCCCAGAAAACTGGGAAATGAAGCCCCGGCAGCCCTAAAGCCCCTGGAACACCCGGCACGTGTCACAGAGGGATGTGGAACAGCCCGGCTGCCCAGCCTGGCTTCTTGCATAGGTGCTCCCCGCCTTCAGTACAAAGGAGACGGATTTCAGGGGGAGCTGAGAAGGTGTTTCGGGAAACCCTTGGGTCTTTGGATGCCCGGATACCTTTAATTCCTGAGCGTCTGTGCGGTGCTCAGCGTAACAAAGAAACCGCCCGGATTTATTGCTGTATTTTGCGTGAGGTGCTTCCTCTCCTCCATAGCCAGAACCACCTCCTGTTCCTACAAACACCTTTAGAAGCCTGAGAGGATTCAGGTATCAGGCATCACCGATTCCCAATGTTTGGGGAGAGGGGGTGGGGAGGGGGTCTGGGGAAGGCCCCAGGACGAGGCGTGAGCTCGGTTTTGGGGCTACCTGCGCCCCGCATTGTGCGGAGCATCTCTGGGAAAGGCAGGGCTCAGCTTCCGAAAGCACAATGCAGATTTAGTCGTCATCTTTGTCTCTCCCCCCGCGCCCCCCCGCTCCGCTCCCCGCTGATGTTAACTGTCTGTATTATTATTTATTGTTATCAGGGGATTTGGTTTGATCAATGAAGTGTATATGCGTCTGACGGACATTCGGGGAGGAAATGCTTGGAGAATGAGTAACATGTCTGCAGTGGAGGGTGTGTGTGAGGGAGAGAGGGAGCATCGGTACTAGAAACATTGACTGATGAGTTCATTTTAAAATCCAAGGGCATATAGCTGGTAAATTAGCACATATTGCAAATATAGTCTGGAGCGAGAGGCAGCAGCGCTGCCATTGAGCGCAGGGGTGGGTGTGGAGGGGAAGGGGGGGTCGAGGAGAGGAGATTGTCAGCTCTAAAGTCATCACGGGCATGAGCCAGGCAGTCTGCCTGCCTCACTGCAGACGTGGGGCGTGCGATTTCCACGGGCGGCTGCGGGCTGCGGCGTGGCGGAGGGGGGCAGCGGGGGGCACCCGGGAGAGCCAGCGCTGGATTTTATTGTTTTAAAATCCACAGCCAGCCGGAGGGATGCGAGGCGAAGGGCTGCAGCCCCTCCGCGTCCCCCTCTCCTTCCCCTTCAGCCCCTGCACCCCGTTAGGAAGGCGGAGGGGGGAGCGGGAGCGGCGGCCCGGAGGGTCCCGGGGCTGGTACCCGGCGGGGATGCGGCGGGGCCGGGGATGCGGCGGGGATGCGCCGGCGGGTTTCTCCCGGGAGCTTAAGAGATTATTGGGGAGGGGTGACCGGCAGTGGTGTGTGTGAGTGTGTGTGAGTGTGCGGGGCTGGCGGCGGGGGGAGCCGGGTCCTTATTCTGTTAAAGATTTAAGTAGGCATGCAAGGAATCTCTAGGATAGTTGGCAAAGGGCGAGGGTGGGAGGGGGGGGAAGGATCCAAAAGAGTCTGTAACCAGACACTGAAGCTTTCCAGGAGTGAGAGTGTGTGTGAGAGAAGGAGACAGAGCGAGAGGAAGAGAGGGGGCAGTGTGG
>VYXC01009177.1:302062-390690 GCA_013397175.1 Platysteira castanea | reverse complement strand
AAAAAAAAAAAGCCAAGAGACGGGTTGGATTTTATAGGGTGGAAAAATAAAGTGCAGAATAAAATGGTTGCATGTATTAATGGTTGGAAAGTCAAAAGAAATGCTGAAGTTTTCTTTCAGTCCTTTTCTAGAACTTCCAGCTTTGCTGCTTTTCCGGGCAATATGATATGTAAATGATGAATCAGAAATGTTCGAAATGTTTCCTGCTGCTGCTGTTTTTCTTTATTAGATTTTTTTATGTTGCTGTAAAATTAATTATGGTTGGAACTGTATTTCTTATCTCTGTTCTGCAAGGCAATTTATAATGAAGTTACTGTACCTTGTTAAGGCACCGAATTACTGTTTGATATTTGAATGCAAATGCTTGAACTTAAAACGTGATGCACCAAAAATTAATTGACGGTGTAACATTTTGGTATTTAAGAGCTCTAGGATATGTTTGCTGGTTCCTGTTGTTTAACAGTTATTGAACTGGAAAAGGTTGCTTGTTTGATTTTGATTTTTTTAAAAAATGAATTTTAGCTGCTTTTTCTTGCCACTGTAATTTCACTGAGCGTTTTACCTCCGCGTAAAGAAAAAAAAATGCCAAGAAAGCCTTGTACTTCTGAATTTCTATATTATTCCGAAGGTTCTTTAATTCCAAAGCAAGCCGCATTTATTTTCTGTTACCTGCTTGGCGTTCCCAATTGGAATACAGAGCTCTGGAGCCCCGCACCTTTGTCCAGCCATCACCCCACCCGCAAAAAGTAGTTTTTGGGGGCGTTTTTTACCCTTTTCCATGCTTTTAATCGCGATTTTTTTCTCCCCCCCACCCTCCGCCAGCAGGGAAGGGGCGAGCGCTTTGTCTGCGAGGCTGCGATGGGTCCCCCCGCGCATCTCCGCGCATCCCTCCGCATCCTCCGCTTCTCGGGGGGGTCCCCGCGTCGGGAGCCCCCCCTGTCCCCGCTGTCCCCTCCCCGGGGGTCGCTATTGTGTCCGCGCTGCCTGCGCGGTGCGGGGCGGGGGTTGCGCGGGGCTGCGGCAAAACAATGGGCGGGGAGGGCTGGGCTGGGGAGCGGGGGAAAGGGGGAGGACGGAGCCCGCGCAGGCTCCGCGCCCCTGCGCGCAGCGTAATTGGGAGCCGCTTCAATCGCTCCCGGTCTAGACTGGCCCAGACACATCAATTAGAGGGGCTGGAGCTTTAAAGGGACAGAGCGGCCGCGGGCGCGGGGGGAGCGCGGCGAGCCGGCCCCAAAAATGATCGGCGGGGATTAAAGTGAGGCGGGGGGAGAGCGGGTTCTGCGCTCCCCCGACCCTGCTTTTCCAGGGGGAAAGGCGAGGTTCTTGTCAGGAGAAAAGGAGGGAATAGCGGCTGGAATGGAGCAAGTCCCCCCCAGCCCTTCCCTTCCTTTTCCTTCCCTTTCCCTCCCTGCCTTCCCACTCCAGAATTCCGTGCACAGGGCAGGCAGGTTCAGGGGGATTCTCAGCCACGTTCGTGCCCGGGAGCTGCAGAAATGTCAGCGCTGTTAAAACTCGGTTACATTCGAAATATCGAGCCGGAATCGTTTCTTTTTGAGCAGATAGAGCTCAATCCAGAATGATTCCTGCAGCGTTTTTTACCTTCTGCAGACAAAAGGAGGGATATTGCGGTTGGGGTTTATTTTTGCCTTATTCCTATGGCTCCAAGGCTTTCTTCTCTTAGTGTTACAGAGTTTTTCCAATAATAATTTCATCAGTTTCCATGATTTTATGTTTTCATTGGAATAAAACGAATCTGTGGATGAAAAGACGGTTTTTTCTCTTACGAGGAAAATGGAAGAGAAAATAAATATTAGGCACTAATTTAATCGATAAATAGAATAAGTGAGGCTCAATAAGGATTGAAGATCTTCTTCAGCACTAAAATAAAAACCACCAGGCTGGAACAAGTTTCAATTAAAAGTACATCTAATATACTAATGTATTATATTTAACGCATTGCTAAATATTCTGTGCAATATATGATGCAAATAATTAAGAAGGAGAAAGATAAGCAAATGAGATGAGGGGATTTTTTTAATATATAGTTCTTTTTTTAAAAAAAATCGAGATTTTGCAAAACTCTGGTGTCTAGGAGTTTTGTCTGAGCAGCAACTGTAGCTTTGAGCTCGGTGACTTTGACCTCGTTGTGGCTGAGTTGGAACTTGCTCTCCCAAGTTGAAAGGCGCAGGGTTTGGTGGCAGGAAAAGGTAAAAAAAAAAAAGATCCAAGGCATTCTGCAGTTTTCTATTGTTGCTCTTTTATTTCCAGGGGTTTAACAGGACCTAAAGTTGCACAGTGCTGCAGCTGAAAAAAAAAAAAAACAAAAAGGAGAATACTTTTACTGCCTTTCTTCCCTGAACCATTTCCAAGGTACTTAAGGATTTATTGGGCCAGATAGCAAATTGCAGTTGAGATGCTGTGTAGTGGCTAGTGCTGATTAGATGATTGATTAATTCCCAATCGATTTCTAATTCCGAACTTAAATCACATTATAAATGCTCAATATTAAAATGCAGTTTGTGCCGAAATCTGATTGCAAGCTCTTCACAAAGTCGGTCAAAATGCCAGTTGGAAATACCATAATATTGCTGGTTTTTGTTGGGTTTGTTAACCCTTTAATTCCTCTGCAAGGACGTGCTTGGCCATACCTCAGTGCTCTAGAGCAGTGAGGTTCAGAGGAGGTTTGTGCACAATCCCTGCAATAACAGGAGACACTGAAATTCCCAGAGCATAACTCCACGTTATTCTGCACCTCCGACCACTGCCAAACGATTTTGATGATTTTTTTTTTTTCCTTTTCCCACCCAAATTTTGTTCCCTTCTCCGTGAGCAAAGAGGGGGGAAGGCAGGCAGGGTTGAGGAGTTCAAAGCGTGGGTTTCCCAAAGGTACAGTTGCAGTTCTGCACGAGGCTGGAGCTCGGCAGAGGAGCCTCGCTGCCAACTGTGCCGCATTCCTGCTGCCCTGCCTTTTTCCCAGGGCTCCCAAGGAAAGAGCATCCCAGTTCTTCCTCACTCTTGGGAACACACACATTGTTTCAATAATCCAGGCAATAAATGCTAATTAGTAATGCTTAAGGACCCTACCAGTCAGAGTAATTATCATAATTTACCTCTTCCTTGGTAAGAAACATTCCTTGCTGATTTTATTTTTTTTTTCCAAATGGTATTTTCTTCCCTTTTTCCTTCTGGAAAGCATTCCTGGTTGGAGTAGCAATAAATATATAGGTTTGCTGTCGATTTGAGACACGCTTTGTGTATGGCTCAGGGAGCTGGAGCTGAGCGTGTTTCAAGATTTTCCCACACGTAAAATTTCTGTAAAACCTGATATTTTTCCTCGGCCTCCCTTCTCTGCTCTCCCCTCCGTCCCCAGCACCACCAAAAACCACTCGCAGAGGGAGAACAAAGGAAGTCAGGAACTCTAAAGGCATCATTAAGTATGAAGAGCAACAGCAAGACAGAGTGTGATATGACAACATATTTTATGGCACAAAAGTAGAGATAATTAAATAATTCAGTGGTATTCTTAGCTAATTAGCACAAAGATCTTTCAGAAGCCATCAAGAAAATGGATCTCATCAAACCTAATAATATTCTGGGTTTCCCGAAGATCCTGTGTTTTCCAGTGTTGCTGCTGCTTCCCCACCTGATACAGGAACACCAAACAGGTTGCAAAGAGTTGCACAATTTAATTGGGCTCTTCCTCAAGGTAATATTTTCCATGGAAGGGGATCAGGTATTTAGAGGAAATGAATATGCATAGCTGGAATTTTCAGTATTAGTCAACAGCAGAGAAAAAGATGGCAGCGTCAGAAAAGGCAGATCTGTTATGAGTGATCCATTAAAAAAATTAAATTATCAGCCAGGAGCCTCTCTTGGGCTGGTTGGGATGGGGCTGACTCACTGGGGCTTGGAGCTGGTGGGTGAGTGCTGGAGCCCAAGATCTTTTTGTTGAGTTAATTGGGATCCTGGATTAGCTGATCTCAGCTTCTTTTGGGCCCTGAGAAATGTGTGGCCATATCCAGGGGAGGTTTGGGACCTCTGGTTTGACCTCATTCTAAGGCCAAAGGTTTGTCCCATTTGCCACTGGACCAAACTGGGAAGAGCTCCATCCTCATCTGTGGAGTTGTTTTAGGCCTTCAGCAGGATGGCTCCATCTCTCATGCCATGAAAATGTTTTTTCCTTTGGATTCATGAGGTTTTTTACCTGGAATCAGTGACTGCTGATGTTCCTGAGCTCAATCCAGGCTGGCAATCCACAGATCCTGCCCATGGACAAGGACCTGCAGGGCATTGATCCTGCTCCTGGAAAACTCAGCGAGGCACGTTGGCAGTAATTAGGTGCATCAAATATTGCTCAGAATATCTCGCTGTATTATTCAGAGTATCTCATTATCCTCCTTTGATCTGGATGCATCCCCAGGTTCACGAGAGGCATTTGCAAACCCTCATTCACTGCCTCTGTGTTTGATATATTTGGGGTTCCTTTCCCCTCTGCCAAACAAAGGAATGCCCGAAAATTTGACTTTGCCAGCCAGTTAAAAACCTCCTGCTTTAAATAATGGAAGGGGGCGTGCATCAGTCTTGGATTCAGCAATAATTCTTGGTTTTTACCCTGGGCCCAGACTGAACTTTACTCTGTGTTACAGTTGTGGTGCTTTTGGCTCCACGGATACCCAGACAAGAAATGCAGTGGGGCAAGATCTTACAGTTTGTGATTGTTTCTTGTGCATGGAAGGGAAAAACCCCCAGGCTCCCCCTGAAATTGTCCCTAGAGCATGGAATCAGATTTTTCCCTGACAAAAAGAGGTGGAGACTCGTTTATGTGAGGTAGAAGGAGGGAATAGGAGGGGAAAGGCCTCTAGAAGTGCTTTGCCCAAGGAAGCAAAGCACATGGTGATATTTCTGTCTCCTGGTTTACAGGGCTGCTGTTCTTTAGGCACAAATCCTTCCTCCCTGAAACTTTCCTGGTTGGGAATGAGGTTCTGACATGCCAGGAGACCCTCTGTAACAATGAAATCCGTGGTACTTCTGTGAGCAAGTCGTGCATTTTGTTTCTCTTCTGTTTCTCTGCCGCTCACCCAATGCTCTGGCACTGGTGTTTGAATATTTGAGGGCATTACAACCAATTAAAAAAAAAAAAAAGATCATTTCCAAGATGAAAGAGGAATCTCTGCTTTCCATGGTGAGCCTGCTGCAATTGTTTTTATTTAACAGCTCTTCCCACACTGCAGTCAATGAATCTCTAATCTCCTGGACTGAAATGTCTGACACTTCTAGAATCATTTATTTGCTGCCTCGACTCGCAGGGCTCCACCTACAGCAGTGTCTCAGCAGTGGGCTGGTGGTGTGTTTGGTAGGAATGTCTGTTCTTGAGGGGGGTGGGAGGGATGGAAGGATGAACACGGGCTCTGCTGTGCAGTGTGGGCCTCTCAGGCCACCCTTTACACGAGGGGCACCTCCAGCAGCAGCTGTGAAGGATCTGAGGGACGAGGAGTGGATGAGTCTGGCTGAGTTCATTCCTTGCTGCTGAGTAAACTGAGTTCATGCCATGGCTGCTCCTGCCAAGCACCAGCACTGACCAAACTCTGGTGCTCTTTGCTGTTGCATCCCTCTGGAAGGTGCACAGAAGGGGTGCCCTGAGTGGCAAAGGGGAGGAGAAGCTCAGCTCCTGAGAGAAGTCTCCAAACTGCTCCCTCTGGCTACTCCAAGAAGCTGAACTTTCCCTGGAAGCTGTGTCTGGTGATCCCAGGCCATCACACGTTTCTCACTTGACCGCCCTGCTGGGAGCTTCACTTTTAGGATGAATTATGCAAGAAATGCTGTGAAGCATCAGAAATGCTGAGGATTGAGAAGAGTCCTCTCAGCGTATGAACTCATTTGTGGATAAAGTCTGACACTCACCTGGATTCCAGCTCCTCCAGAAAAGGCCACGAGGTGTGGGAAGGATCACAAATTCATCAGTGGACTTTGGTTTTGCTTTGGTGTGCTTGTATCGTGTCTGAACATGCAAAGAGCTTGGTTATCCACAAGGAATCCAGTAAACGGCTCCTCTGTAAATCAGTCACTTCGAGTGTGTTTGTCTCATTTGCTCTCCCCTTTCTCCCCTTCCCAGCAGGGCTTTCCGAGCACCTCCTTCCCTGCATGGAGGGGTTGGGGCTGGGTTCTCCCTGGGGTTTGGGTTCCAGCTGGGGAGGAGGGTTGGTGGGCTCGTGGAGCACCTCACACACAAAACTGGCCTTTCAGTTGAATTGTGTTTTCATTCCACCAGGGTCTGCCTGTTGCATCTCACTGCTGAAGGCCCAAATAGGAGAAAAACAAATCCTGACATCTGTATTTCTGCTCCCCCAGTTTCATGGATAATTTGGAAATAACAGCACAGCTTTGGTATAGTTCCTGTTCTCCTTCATCCCCCTTTGCTCTTTTTCACATGGCCTGGCCTCCTGTGTGTAGTTTTGGGGGATAATGTGGATTTTGGAAGATGCTGCAGCAAAGCTGGAGCAGAGGGGAAGCCCTGGTTTTGAATTAGTGGGGTACTGCTTGCTGTCCTTACATCAGCATCCAGTTCCTTTTGGAATATATGAACAGAAAACTTAAAAATAGGGATCAACACCCAGTAAAAACATAACATTTTGGTTCAATTGCTGCAAGTATTTCCTAAGGAGCTGAAGTCCCCATTTTCCTCAGGCAGCCAGTGCTCCTTTTCCTTACAATCATGGCACACAAGCTGGCATGGCAGAGGTGAATAAAATTGCTCCTCTTTTCTTTCCCCCCTTCTATTTTAGGGTGTTTTAGGAAGGATTTCCCCCAGATTGCAGCCCACCCAAGCACAACCTCTGTCTGTTGTGTGCAGGACTCTGTGCTGGTGTGGATTCCCTGGGAGATGGGAGGCAAGAGGAGGCTCCATAACACAACCAAAGCTCTCAGCAGTTGTTTCTCCTGAGGGATCTCTCCCAGCCCAAACACGACACTGCAGTGGGGCAGTGGGGGAGGTGTTTCCACATTTATCTCTTCAGCTGAGATATGAAACCCAAGGTCCCCTCTGTTGTTCAGGGACAGATGTCCAGGGAGAAGTTTTGTTCCTTTGGCACATGCTGTGTGAAACCTTCCCTTCTTTTTTTTTCCCCCTGCTTCTTTCTAAAAAAAATTAAAATCCCATTTTTGCTTTCAGTACCCCAGAAAGAGACAACAGTGCTGTTGGAGCTATCTCCTCATCTCAGAAATAAAAAAAAAAGTCAAAATATTCCGGGAAGTGTTTGATCCTCTGCAGGTTGGAATGGACGAGGCTGTTGGAAAACAACACAGGGCTCAGTGTTCTGAAACATCTGGAGCAATATCTGAGGGGGTTGTGTTCACATGGATGGCACCTCGTTATTTACCAACGCAGCCCTTCCACAGCCCTTCCATCTGTGCAGCTCCAGCCACTTTGTGCAGAGGCCTGAATTAACTCTCACAAGTGCCTTTGTGGGGTGGAAATGTTCCCGGTCCTGATCCACTCAGGAAGAGAAGCACGTCCCTCATTTTTGATATTTTTAAGCTCTGTGTCCTCCTTTCCACGCTTTGGTTTTCCTGATAACACAGAGTAAGATTATTGATTTTCAACCCAGCTATTGAAAATATTTATCAAGCACAGTAGTGTCAAATATTATCTGATTTAATGGATTCTTTTTGGGTTTTTTTTAATCTATTTTTTTACTCCTGGACAGGGGAGGGGAAACTGGCTGAGGGTTTGCTTTGCAGAAGGCCGGGGATGTGTTATTTTTGTGGGGTGGGGAAGTGCTGAGCACCTCTAAAAACCAACCCAAACCTAAAAGCACTGATTAGAAAGTTTGGCTTAAGCATTTTGCCTGAGATGGCAGGGCTGATAATTGGATTTCAGCTTGCTGAGACCCAGTCCATTACTGCAGCTATAAATCACCGTGCTGCAATCACTCCT
The DNA here is from genome assembly GCA_013397175.1 of Platysteira castanea. Classification (NCBI taxonomy): domain Eukaryota; kingdom Metazoa; phylum Chordata; class Aves; order Passeriformes; genus Platysteira; species Platysteira castanea. Next base: position 382,757 of record VYXC01009177.1, on the reverse strand, counting down.
CTAATGCACCCTCAGGTTTAAAATGTTTCCTTTACAGCCTTTTCCATCTGTGCCCGTGAAGACACCTCGAGTATAGGTAATGTAGCAGTGGGGGGATAAAGCTGTGCCTTCAGCAGCTCTGAGTGCACTGAACGTTGTTGACTCCCACCCTTGAAGCAGGTTTTGGGTGTTTGGAGCTGAGTGTGCTGCATTTGGCAGCTGGCACAGCTTTTAGGACAGATTTTCCTGCGTTAACTCACATTAGTCTGAAGAAAAGTCACACAGAAAAATTGCACAGACAAATCTTGGCTTCATCGAGATTTAACTTCTTGAGATGTGCTCAGTTCGTTTTGACCTCAAGACTCAGAAGCTGCAAAAGTCCTGCTTTTCTAATTTATTCATTTTTAAACAGATCGTGATAAACCTCTCCTCGACTCTGCACATATTTTCCTCTATCATCAAATTCTGCCCCACAGACCTCACTGTAGATAAACACAACAGCAGTGAGGTGAGTCTGGAAGCATCAGGAGCAGGGAATTCCCTGGGATAAAGCACAGGGTTTGCCACGGGAAGCTCTGGCTCGTTTGGGATCCCTGCATTTCCCAGCTCCATCTCCACCACAGCGCAGTGACTGCACAGTGACCTTCATGCACTTCTATATTTAATGTAAATCTCACCAGGAGGCCCAGCAGAGCCTGGCCCAGAGGGGCTTGGAAGCTGCAATGGGGGATTAACCAGGAGGGGTGTTCCATGAGGGAATTTCTGGTTTTGACAGCAGCCTGCCCCTATTTTTACATCACACGGGCCAGAATATCCTTCCATAGCCTTTCCTTTCAGCCTTTCCCTGCTTGCTGCTAAAACAGAAGACAAAGGTAACAGCTCTGTGGTGATCCCCCCTCACAATTAGCAACACCTAAGCAATTAATCCCCAAAATCCTCAGCACTGGTGGTGCCTCCATGTTTCTTCTATAAACCCAAACATTTTTACTACTAGAGGAGATGCAAAAATAGAGATGTTTAAAAGAATGAGCACTTAAAACTGCTCTTTTCTATTTTTAAATGAATCTATCCCTGAGTTTTGGCTTTTTCTCTGTATCTGCTGCCTTCAGGGCCTTGCCTCCTTCCTTGTGGATTTAAAACCCACACATGCACTGGAAGGAATTCTCTCCAAAGCTGACCCTAATGTCATTGCCAAAATTGCACCAGGCATGGTTTTGACCCAGGGACAGTAAGATCAGATGTTAAAGCACCGAACCAGGAGCTGGGCAGCAGGAGGTCTCGTTCCTGCTGGGATTTGTCCAGCCAGCCCTCCTAGACATTTTTTATCCATATCAAGAGGAAGTTTGGAACTGGATTTAATCTCCCAGAAGCTGCTGATGCTTTCATGTAAAACAAGGAGTTTGCTGTCAAGACAGGAACAAATTTTTGGAGCCATCGCGGGCCTTTCCCTGATTTGTGTCCCAAAGGGATGAACCAGTTCGGTGTGGGATGGCCAGAATGGTTAAAGCTGTCCTTCAGAATACACATCTCAAATTCCCTTCCGACCTAAACACGCCCTCAGCCCCTGCCCCGCGCTTAGGAACACAAGAAAAGGAGAATTAGGCCACACCTGAGCACTCAGTGCTCCCGAAGTGACCCAGCTGAGTAAACCAAAGGGATTGCAGCAAGCCTTTCATCCCCTAATGGGATCCCTTTGTGTTGATTTTAGCACTTTCTCCTCTTGGCTGAATTAAAGAATCCACCGCACTGACACGAACCTTTTATTGTTGTGCCACGTTATTCATGAATTATTCCAGTTTCAGGGTTATTTTTGCTTTGTCGTGGAGCTTTATCCTAAAATATTTGTCAAACAAAAGACAGGAGCATAGTTTTTTCCACTTCCTGTCTGTCTGTCTGTCTGGAGCTGTGGGTCCCAGCAGCTTCCAGCTTTGAGGATCCACCTGATAATTTATGAGGATGGGATGGTGTGAATCAAGAACTTGGCATCCAAAAACTTGTATGTGTTCTAGACGAGCTCTAGTCCTGCTCCTCGTAAATTATCATTGCTGACCCACCCCTAGAGAATGTGGGAACACCAAAATCCATGTCCTGAGTGTCTTTAAACTGCAGGCAAAATTTGGGCTTGATTTCTCCTGCCAGCCTCTCTCAGAAGGCTCAGCAAAGGGTGTCGAGAACTCGGTCTCACCTCTGATGAATAAAATCTTGTGACATTCGGATCTCCACTTAAAAAGAACAGAACACAGAGGTAACATCAGCAGCATGTGATAAGGGAAATTCCCCTGCCCCCTCAGTAAAAAAGGGATCAGGCCATCTAATATTGCACAAACTGACATCTCTTTTCTAAAAATAGCTGTCTGCACATTCAGTCAATGGGCTAATCCAATTGCCTGAACATTCTTGGGTGCTTTATCATTTAAATTGTAATAAATCACAGTGTGCCACGAGCTGGATGGAGCTGCATCGAGTTCCACTCCCACCAAGAACATGCGGGGACCAGATGAAATCAGTGTGACGTGATGTCATTGAGCTGAAAATTCAATGCATGCCCTGTTTTGTCTTTAAAAGTTGCCTTGAAGGTCTCTTTAAAATTAGGGGGATTTTCCAAAAATCGCTGCCCATGTCACATTTTGATTCACTCTTCCTTCCCTTCGTTTATTTTAAATAATGAGCACATGGGGCCTGCCTGTAAATCCATTGAATTCTGTTGAAAAAATACTATTGATTCCAGACTTTGGACCTGCTTGATCAGGAATTTTGCAGTAAAACATGGAAGAACAACTATCATGCGTATTTTAGGGCAGCTGAACCAACACACTAATGCTGCCATGAGTTCCTCAGGAATATGCTTCACAAACTAATACTCATTGTTGGGAAAAATTCCCTTAGATTTAGTTTCCCCCGGGTTCTTTCTGAAGAAAAAGTAGTGGGATAAGCCAATTTTAACTCTCCTAGGCAGCCCCTTGTTTCTCAGAGCAACATTCCCCTGGACCACCTTAATGAATTCCCTCCTCTCCTTGGTTTTATGCATGTTTCAGATATTTATACAAGATGTATGAACATAAAAGGATTATTCATAACATTATTGTTTCTGAAACAGGGGTCTAAAGCTAAACATAATCTGGTTCAATCCCCAGCTGATGTAAATCATTCCCACTCTCTGGAAGTTGCTGGATGCTGTGCTCCCAGTCAGGAATTGCTGTCTGCAGGGATGGGAGGAGGGAGAGCACTGGGTAAAACTGGTGGAAACAAAACCAGGTCACCTGTGGATGGAAGTGCATCCCAGAGTTTGGCTCTGCTGCCAGAGGGGGAGGTGTGATGAGGTTCTGGCTCTGCTCACAGGTAAAGGTGGGGTGGAAATGCAGCAGCACCAGAATGAGCCTGACCCAGTTCCCTGGATAAGAACCCAGAGCCCTCACTCAGCTCCATCCCAAATTATGTGGTTTGGCTGCTACAGACCCAGCAGCTCTCCACGGCCGTGGCACTTCAGCCCTGTCCAGTTCTGCCAAATTTGTTGCTGCAGAGTTTCAATGGACCAAGTGCAGCCCCTGGGGTTGGTACACGCTGGTGATGGGCAGAGCCGAGGTGTAGGAATGGGGAATTTCACATCTGACTCCTTGTCCCCAGTGTAAAAATGACATAAGAGGGGATCAAGAGAGGGGGTGACTTGAAAAGAAAGTTGATGAGGTTTGAAATGGGAAACAAAAGGAGAAAAATATGGGGAAGGGAGAAAATAAACCAGCGAGGGCTCTGTCTCCCGTTATAAACTCTGTAAAGGGGAAGGTGCTGACCAGCATCAGCCACCGTGAGCGGGTCACTGTCCCAGTGCAGGGACACTGCCCAGGCATTGCGGTGTCCCTGGGGATGGAAAAAGTCACGGCAGTGCAACTCCAAAGGAGGGCAGAACTCCCCTCCCTCACCTGCAGCTGCCCAGCCCTGCCAGCACTGCTGCAGGGTGCAGCCCTGCCTCCCCTCGGGCTGCTCAGCGAGCTGCACTGCACCTTAAACCGTCCTTTTTAACCCCAAATTAAGAAGTGGTAGTGCAGGCAACAGCGCTGGCAAATTTAGTGGGAGATGCCTCCTCTATCCCCCCTCCACTGGAAGCTGCAATGAGCAGCAGCTGCTGAAAATAGCCTTGGAGAGAAGCTCTGCTGCAGTCAGAGCACACGAGAAGAGCTCAGTGTTCCACCCTTCTTTCCTCACATACTTTAGAGAAGTTAATTAGAGGAGGCTGAGATCTGAAAAGTGAGAAGTACCATTGCCAAAGCAGCTCCTCCGTGTTCCTTTTATTGCTCCTCTGACCTGAACATGAGTACAGACCTCATTCCTGCTCCTTACGCGCCATATTTCCACAACCTTAATGGTTACAGTGTGGGAAGCAGCAAGAGATTATCAGATGCTGCTCAGATAAGATGGATCTAATGGCTGAGCTGCAGTTTATAGGGTAAGTACAATTATTGTTAACCCCCCTCCCTTTTGCAGGCGCAGGGAAATTGAATTATTTACCCCAAATTTCACATGAAGTCATTCAGAGAGTGAGGGAATTGGCCAAGGTAATAACATGTGCAGGGTTCCTGCAATAAAGAGAATATGGAATTTAGACCAGTGCACCTTCTCTTCCCGCACCAGATGAGAGTTCATGGCTATCACCTTGCTGTGGAAGAGATTTCCAATCCCTCTCTCATCCTGTGAAGTCCCTGCCAGTTGTGATGTACTGAAGCAGCAGAGACAAAATCTTTAGCAAATGGGGCCAGGAAGGAAACAGCTTTAATTCTTTGGCCAGAAAGCCTCTCTGATGAGCAGTGGTTTACATGACTACACACAGACAAGAACCCTCTGGGCTTTTTGTAAAGTCTTGTGGTCTTCATATTTATAGGAGAAAAATGCCAAGAAATATCAAAGCTGTATCTTTTCTCGCTTTGTTAGCACGATTCCCCAGCCTGCAGAGTTGATTCTTTTTGCTGGACGTGCAGGAACCCCTCTTCTCCCATCTGTTTCCAGTGAGGACCATCCAAGCTTGGCACAGAGACCCTCCAGCAGCTTTCAGTAAGGCCTTCAGCCTCTGGCCTCGAAGCTGAAAGTCACCATGGCCCTTTCATGCTTAAATTCCTGGTAGGAAGTTTGGGTTTCATGCTTTACTATGGTTTTCCTACCAACTTTGATCTTCACTCTTGGGAGTCTCATTTACACTCAGCTGCATCCGCATCTCTGGCCTTAATCTTTCATAATGGAGTGCCCTACTTATCAAAGTGTGACAGCTCTCCTAACCCCCCACCCACTCCCCAGTGGAGATGCAGGAGCCTCTCCAACTGTTATGAAAACAGATAACTTAAATTGGCTAAGCTGCTCCTTGTCATACCCCAAATATTTGGTCTCCTCTGCCACTACAGCTTGAGGCCTACGGCTTGAGGCCTCCAGTGCTCGATCAAGGCTCCCCAAATCCAGAGTGTCTGAGGGGTGTTTTTCAGAGCGTTTCCATGGAGAACTGGTTCATTTTGACTCATCATTTTGCTGGACACTGCTTTGTTCTCGAATCAGAGAGGTATAGGATGTCCTGAGTTGGGAGGGACCCCCAGGGACGATCAAATCCAACTCCTGGCCCTGCATGGCACCAACAATCCCACAATGTCCAAACGCTCCCGGAGCTCCGGCAGCCTCGGGGCCGTGCCCATTCCCTGGGGAGCCTGTTCAGTGCCCACCACCCCGTGGGGGAAGAACCTTTTCCTAATATCCAACAAAACCTTCCCTAATACCCCCACAGCCATTCCCTCAGGTGCTGTCCCTGGTCCCAGGGAGCAGAGGTTTGAGGGCCACCTCAGAGACTACTCATGGTGATCTTCTCACAGACTACTCATGGTTATCTTCTCACCCTGCGTGTGTGGCAGCAGCTCTGCCAGCGTGAGTCAGCAGTGCCATCCCTTGGGATGTGGGGCATGAGTGACAAACCTGCCCCTCAGCCATGCACACCCTCAGGGGTTGGACAAAATCTCCTCCTGGCTCCGTGCTGCTGTGAAGAATCCCTCTGCAGGAAAAAGAGTGGTTAGAGGTTTATGAGCAATGATTTTTTGGGGGAGGGTGGGAAAAAAAATCAGAGAGAACTGTTTATTCTTTTATTGGAGAGAACAGAAGGCTGAAAGTGAAACTTGAAAATTGCCTCAAAGGGAGGAGCAGAGCTGGGAGCACATTGTTCCCCATGTCCACTGGAGATGAGGCCCACCAGACAGCTCTGGGATTCTTCTCAAAGAAGAAAACTCTCTGGTGCCAACTCCATCTGAGAGAGAGGGAATCTGCTGGGATGCAGGCTGTAATACATCTTGCCTGCATTTGCTGGCCTGCTGTGGGTTGGTGACAGGTTTTTTCCCCTCAGCTTCCTCCTCAGCAGTCCACTTAGAAGTGGCTCATATTTTGTTATTACCTCTGATGGTTTTGCAAACGACCATATCTAGGAGTTAACTCTCATTTATGATCTCCTCATAATGATAAAGTGGTTCTTTTAAGAGTCCTGATGCTTGCCAAAAGCCTATTATTGCAAAAGTCTGAAGCCATTTCTGAAATAATTTATTGGACAACTGCACNCCCAGTGGAGATGCAGGAGCCTCTCCAACTGTTATGAAAACAGATAACTTAAATTGGCTAAGCTGCTCCTTGTCATACCCCAAATATTTGGTCTCCTCTGCCACTACAGCTTGAGGCCTACGGCTTNTATTACCTCTGATGGTTTTGCAAACGACCATATCTAGGAGTTAACTCTCATTTATGATCTCCTCATAATGATAAAGTGGTTCTTTTAAGAGTCCTGATGCTTGCCAAAAGCCTATTATTGCAAAAGTCTGAAGCCATTTCTGAAATAATTTATTGGACAACTGCACTCGGAGCAAGAAGCTCTCATTTAATACCAGTATTTAAATACATTTTAATGTACCCATAACCAGAGGATCCAGATGCCATGGATGTAAGCTTAGCATTATCTTTCTCTTCAAAAGAACCATTTTCCCCAGTCCTTAATGAACGTTCCGCTCATCCCTGAAGCAGATTTCAGGAAGGACACTGGGAGAAGTTTGCTGAGCCAAGGGATCTCCACAAAGAGGAAGCAGCAGAAAAGGACAGGCAGGTGCAAAGACATCAAAGCTTCTCCTGCCTGTGTCCAGAGCTGCCCAAAGGGAGCTGGCTGAGGTCTGGGAGCTGTGCTGATGTGTCAGGATCAGTAAACGAGGGCTGGAGCTGCTGCACATCCACAGCAGAGGAGTGCAGGACCCTCAAACTCCATGGAAATTAAAGGAAGCTTTGCACCTTCCCAGGGACAGTTCTCCCATGAGGTCCGACCATGCAGGGTGGGTTTGGGCCCAGCCACAAAACTCATTTATTATATAAAGATGTGTTATTTCACGTTTGTAAGTCATCCTCTCTCCCTCGAACACAGAGTCGTTCACAAAGAGGAAAGCCTTGCTGACTTATTTCCTTTCTGTGAGTCTCCCAGATTAAGAATTAGTTGAGGGGTTTTTTGGTTTTATTTTTTTTAATTTTTGTTTTAAATCACATGAGTTGTGTGACTCACGAGGGCTGTAGGTGGTATTTGTTTTGGTGTCTGGAATCCCAGTCAAACTTGTCTCTGTCAGGAGATTGATACAACATTGGTTTTGGCCAGGAGCAGGGGAGGAGAAAGGACATCACTTAGCAGATACTTAAATTGTGGTCAGGCTCTGAAAAGCGACTCTTAGAAATGACATTGTGGTTTTCCATATTTATTTTCTCTCAACAGCTTCCAGGAACAATCTGCTGAGCTCACAAATCCAAAGGTGATTTGTTGAGCTGTCACCTCTCCGCGGAGGGGTTTGAAAACCCCGCTCTTTTCCAGGGGCCTCTTCCATCACCACTGTTAATAAGGATTCCAGGACTGGAAACTGCCTGACACGCTGCTGATGGATGCACAGGGCTGAGTAAACTCCAGCTTTTGCTCTGCCACAGCTCCCTCGGCTTATCAGGGATAAGGAGGAGCCATAATTCAGCCTCAGCTTGAGTTTACACAGAGGTGCACAGAAGGAAGATTAAAAAGCAGGACGGTCTAGTGGGTTAAGACAGCTCTGAGGCCTTAATTCAAGCCCTAAATTTAAAATAGTCATGGTGGCTGTGCCCCACGCTGCCTCACCCAGCTGTGGGCTTGAGAAAAGAAGTTTAGAATTAGACAAAATCATTCATATGTAGATAATTTCTTTTAACAGGATTGCTTTTTTGACCAAAGCAGGTAGAAGGACTGCCCAAGGTTTAAAGGAGCACTTCCCAAGGTTTAAAGGAGCACTTCCCAAATGGTTTTCATGGTTCTGCCATGGGACTTCCCTTAGGGCAAAAGACGCCTGTGCTACATGATGGGGAGAAACAGAATTGATGTGTGGTAGCTGGAGAAAGGCTGCAGTTTAATGTGTTATCCAGATCTCCTGGTTTGTGGGAATTAGTGACTCAGATAAAGCAGAACCCATTTTCTTCCTTTCTCACAATGCACAAACAGGAGAATGCAGAAAGGACAGAAAAGGGAAATAGAAAAAAAAAAAGGAAAGGCTAGAAATAGGTAATTAAAACCCCCTAAATACTGCTTTTTGCTTTGGACAGAATCAATTTGGGGTTCCCAGATCATCAGGAGTAACACCTTCACATATCATAAATGCAGCTGGTGACAAATTCTAGTGCAGATCCCTGCTGCCTCTCGGAAACTGAATGGAAAAGAAGGAATAAGCCAAATTTCAAACGAAGGGTTTGGAAACAGCTTGCAATAAAGACAAGCTTGTCATTGCCCTGGCGACCACTTGCTTGGACAGAGACTGGAGGAGCAGCCAGATCATTGCTTCAGCCCCAAAACCCAGTTGTTGGCTTCCTGATACCTGTGCAGGAGCTCAGCTGGAACACGGAGGTGACGCGGATCCAGCTCCAAAACTCTGTGTGAGAGTTTGAAACGCCACATCCCCTCCCAGAACACCCCGGGTAATTAGTCCACGTGGAACGAAGCTGCTGCTGCTGCCAGAGCCACAGGGGTTCCTCTCCTCGGTTCTGTGGGGTAACAGTCAGGCAAAAATAAATCAGAGCAACTGAAGCGTCCTGGGCTTGCCATGGCAAAAAAGCCAATCACACGAGTGATGATATTGAGAAAAATCACTTCATTTCTTCCATGGAAAATATTCAAAGGCAGTCAAGGTGCCAAAAAAATTAAGTCATTCTTTTATAACGCATTAGACTGGTTGCCTATGGAGAAAAATGAGGGATGATTACTTCCTTTAGATACCTTAAAAATCAGGTAACTGACTTGCCCGTGTGAAAACATGCATAGGTTATGAATTTTTATTTCCAGAACATGTCATCTCTGTGACTGACACACTCAGAGTGTAATTTTCCTGTGCTAAGGTGGAGTAATTTTGGTTAGGCAACATTTATTGCTTGGCATTCTTTTTTAATTGACTTAACTACATTTTAAATCAGTGTTTGAGAAGAAATTTGGCCTAATGAGACCTGGAGCTGCGAGCCAGGAATCCAGAGCCCTGTTTCAAGTGCTGTTGAAGCCTGGTCCAAAGTGAAGTAGGAGGAAAGAGTCCCATGGACTCTTCAAAGGGTCTGACTCAGGCAGCTTTTTCTCTGTGGAGGTTTCCTCATCTTTAAACTTGGCAGAAATGCCAATTCCTGAGGTATGGGAGCCTAATGATTCACCCACACTGCGCAAGGATCACGGGGAGTTTTGCCTGAGGGGCTGCAGAGAAATTACAGGAGGTTTATTTTATCAACAGCTCTTCCACAAAACTGTAGGAGAGAAGTTTAATCTGCGAGCCCGGGAGGTTAGGGGGAGAAGACATCCGTAAAAATCTCTGGAGGGAATGGGAGATGGTGAAACACGAATATGGTGAGGGCTCAGGTTACGGGGCTGAGGAAATTTGCTGCAGGTTTAGTTCCTGGGGCTTGGGCAGGCAGAGCTTTTGTCTCAGCTGGGAATATTTTGTGTTTGTGAGGCCATTTACACTGATCATCTACAGTTCAAACTTCGCAGTTTGGGTATTTTTTCATAAACCCAAGGCCTGTGTGTGTGTTCATTTTATTTCATCGAATTTATGGGTACAAAGACGTAGTTTTAGAGGTGGTTTTAGCTCATCTCCACAAAGCCCAAGCTGAACCAAGCCCAGATCCAGCCACCCAGGTTGGAGTTGGTGAACTGGTCCCTTCAGCTGTGCTGCTCTCAACCCTTGGCTGAATGTCCCCAACTCTGTCCCTGTGAGGCAACACCAGCTCCTGTGGGGATGGCTCTGGTCCGGGAGGACTTCACAGAGATTTTCCCAGCCCCAGGTGAAGCCCCTGGGTCAATCCTTGGGGAATTCCTGGGCTGAGGGGGTCGTGTTTAGCCACGGGTGCCACCCCAGAGATGAGGGTTGGATCCCCACCTCCCAGGGGCCGAGTGGGCCTGGGAGGAACTGGGAGGAACTGAGAGAGCTGCTGGGAGCAACGCTGCCGAGCCACCTCTCGTGAAGGTGAGTGCCCTGAAAAGTACTTTTTAAAGCTCTTTTCAGGCATTTCTGGAACAAAGAGAGCGGTGGGGAAAACAGGGCTGGAAGCTTATTGACAAATGATCGCTGCAACTGCAGCCCAGACACAGCGAGCACAGATTACAGTAATTTTAATTGCCTGTAATGCAGCCCCTCTCCCCCTCCTCGCTCNTCCGCCCCCTCCTCCTGTCCTCCCTCTCCCCCCGCCAGTCCTCCCCCCCCAGAGTTAATCTGTCGCTCGATTCTCAGCTTTTCTTTTGCTTCTGGTTTCATTTTCAGATGACAAAATTCAAGGCACACAGCTCTGCTGTCTGGTTGCCCTGGTAACGGCAGCCTATTATCGTACCTTGTCATTCATCAAGAAAGAATTGCACTTGACAGAGATAGACCAAAATGCCTGCAGTCTGCAGCATGAAAAAAAAAAAAAAAGAAAGGGAAAAAAAAAAAAGAGAAAAAAACTGTTTTCTTTTCTTCCAAGTATGTAAAAGGCCTTTAATGCCTATTTAGCTACATGTTTTATTTAACATTGCTTATTATCCACTAAAGTGATTGTCGAAACTCGTAGAAATAGATATTCCCTCCTCAAAATTAGATTTAAGTCGAATTTGTCATTCTGCCCGGCTTTCAAGCCCTTCCAGCCTGGTGCACAATATAAAGGAAATGGTTAAATGATAAACGTTTTGCATGTTGGATTCGCCAAGTGACCACACAAATGCTGCCTTTCTGCTTAATTATGGCTTGTGTTGGGTAGCTTTTCCTGCTCTCTTTATGGAGCTTCAAAAATAATTAGCAGGGTATGTAATAAATAATTGAATTTTATCTTTAATTAATCCTTCAAGTGCAGGGTGTTATGGAATACAGATAAGTGGACGGCCATAAAAAGTACATATGTACACATGGGGTGTATGTCTTGAGGAGGGAGAGGTTTCTCTGAGCAGAAAAATCTGTAATCACTCTTTCTAAAGTTGGACCAGTTCCCAAATTCATTGTTCTTCAAAGGCAGGAAAAGGTAATTGCTTGTTATTTTGCCTACCTCATCTCTGCCATCTGAATTAACCCAAATTAATTCCTGAAATCTGTGGCCTCATACCTTTTGGTTGGTGAGCACTGAAACTCCCAGTATTGTGAATTTTTTTTTTTTAAATCTGGGTATTTTTCAGATAATTGTTTAAATAGCTGTAATTGAGGGTTGGGGGTTTTGGGGCTGTTTTATACTGGGATTTTGGGCCAGCTTTTTTCTTACAGTGGTCAATTTGCTTGTTAAAGGTGAGATCTGCTGTAAAATAGGTTTTATTGGCCATGTGGCATTTTAAGTACATATCCTCCTTGCTTGAGGTTTGCATCTCTGATTGTGGAATCTTTTGTCCAAGGAGATCAGAGGGAAAAAAAAATGGGAAAAGGAGAGATAGCAGAGGCGAGGAAGACGGAGAGCACTTAAAAAAGGGGGGAAAAAAATTTCCTTGCATAGATCCTGATGCCAGCTCTGTTTATTTTCCTGGAGTGTGTCATGGGCGTTGTACCGGGAACTTTGGGACCTCACTTGGCACTCCCCCACCAAAAATAGAAACCCCAGTGTTGCTCCTGCTCCCTCTTTCTGTCTCCCACGCGGGAAGGGATCCACGGGGAGCGGGCAGGGCTGGGGTGGCACCAAAGCAGGGGCACAGCTCCATCAGAGTCACCAACCCAGGCTTTGTGGGGTTTATTCGGAGCAGTGACAACAAAACCAACCAAAACCCCCCCAAAAAACCCAACAGCAACAACAAAAAGAGCACGGAGAGAGCAAGATGCCCTGAAATTTGTACAAATCCACCCATTCCTAGAGCCACTCCTGAACTTTCTCCTTTCATTCCGCCGCGCCACCAGCGTTCATTTCCTGCCCAACCTCCGTCCTACCTTTTGATTCTGCAATCTCCCTTAGGCGAGGGGGTTTGGGCGGACAAAGGACTGAACAGGCAGAAACAATTAAACCAGCAGATACAGTGAAAACCAACACCACAGCACCGGGGCAAGAAATTGCGCCGGACGAACGAATTCCGTCGCGTATTTGATGTTTCAACAGTGGCTCTCGTTCCTGCGGTTTCCTCCAGCCCTGCTCTCAGCTAAAGGAACTCTGCCATCCCTTAGGACCTCATAAATACACAGAGGCACTGGAAATATTATTTTTTTTTTCCCTGTGTATTAATATTACATGATAATCTCGTTGGAGGAAAAAAATAAAATGCTGGAGCTCGATCTTCTCCCTTCAGCAGCAAAATGGCTCTTTTAAGCCCCTTTTAAATGCTCGCATATGTCTTGATGAAAAATTGGAATTTGGAATGTTTATACAGCCCTGAATAGTGCAAGTGAATATCCTTAAATTAGCTTTTCAAGTTGATTTACAGCTTGAGAATTCTGTAGCAAGACGTGAGTGTTATCTGGGAGGAAAGGAATAGGTTTTGCTGTTGTTGTCTGTCTGGGTGTCTCTGCTGCGAAACAAAATGGGAGCCAAAATGCCAGCTCTAAAATCAACTTCCAGGAGCAGAAAAGGCTACGTGGGAATTAGCACAGGAAGGGATGAACTTCCTCAAAAATTAAAGTGCTGACTGGTTTTCTTAGTAAAGGTGTTCTAATCAAGATTAATTGATCAAATCTCACAATACAAGGCAAAAAGCAAATCCCTGGGAGTTGATATTTGTTTTACTGGAGAAAGGACTGAGCATCTATCAGTGATATCTCATTATTGCTTCTGTCTACTCCCATGTGTATCCTTTATCTCACTGTCTTTCCAGCCCCCTTTTTTTTTTGCTGATAGTCCTGGTACCCAAGTTGGTGATAGATCAGGAAATAAGGGCAGTGGGACTGAGCTTTGTGGATTTCTGAGCATTTTTAACCCCATGTTCTGATTCGGCCACCAAAAAATGCAGGAAGCTTCAGTTGGGTGGATGGAAATGTTTTTGGGGACGGCCAGGGCACCAAAGCCCCTCAGAACAGCAGAAAAAAATGAAGAACCTCGTTCAGGAAACTCTCCTCGAAGGGTTTCAGCAACTCCTTCAGCTTTATTTGTCCCCTGGCTCGTGGGGAACAGCTGATTCTTCAGCTCCAAGTTTTTAAAGCACACTTGGCACACCCTCGGGGTTTGCAGTCACCCTCTCCCTCCCAAGTGGAAGAGATTCCTTCTCTGGGCCTGACTCAGGAAAATCCCTGTCCTGCTGTGGTGGGAGGGAAGCCCAGGAAAAGGCTCCCAAGCCTCCCAAAATTCCCTCTGGAAGGTGAGGAAGGCTCTGCGAGCTCTTGGAGGAGCTTTGTCCGTGTGAGAGCCAGCTGGAGGTTTTATTGAATCCAGCCTTTGGGTATCCACACAACAAAACACCTCCTGCAGAACAAACTTTTTTCCTCTCTCTCTCTTTGTCTCTCTTCCATTTTTTTCTCTTTTTTCCCCCTCTCTCTTTCCTCCTACCGCAGTGAAAATTTGAGGAATGCTGTGAGCCAAGCAGAACCACGGCACAGCGCGTGCTTATCTGAAGTTCAGCCAGAACAGAGTGACTCTCCTGCCTTGGAGTGTGCCTGAAATTAAAATGTCGTGGCTCAGATTCCCACTTCAGCTGGTGATGAGTTACATCCTGGGCTGCAAATCTTCCCTTGCGGTGTCCGAGGCTGTGCAGGACAGGAGATGCAGTTGTGGAGCAGCAAGAGGAGGGCACTCCTTGTCTCCTTGCTCCACGTGACAGAAAATGGACATTTCTGGGCTCTTTTGTAAAATCACTGCTTTCAGGGCTCCGCTGAAGGGTAAGGTCCAGACCCACCTTTTCTCAGTCTTATTTCAGTGGTAACAGCCAAGATCCTTCTCTGGAAGCACTGAAACAACACAATTTTAATTCTTTTCTCTTAAATCAGTCAAAAAGGAGTGAAAAGCACTTGGAAAATGTAGCTGGAGAGTTGAGGGATGTCTACGAGGTGACAGTGGCTTTTTCTGATGAATGATACAAAAATATCTCAGTTGTGCCATCCTGGCAGTCCAGGATCTGGTTGGGATTGCTCTCCTCAAGGAAAAAACCTGAATTTTTATCCACTTTTAATATTCCTCTCTGAGCTGCAACTCATTTTAATCTGATTATAACCTGATGATAACTGGATGGGAATTCCCATCCAGTGTGGAATACAGTTTTCCATCAGGGAAGGGGACATTCTAAGGTTTCTGCTCACTCCAAACCAATAAATGAACCCTGGATCTGACTTCCCTTAGTTGTCCTTGGCTCGGAGTTGTCCTTTTTTCATTCTGAGGTTGGTGGGGAAGGTTTTGCTAGGATCTCTTATCCTGGAGCAAAAGAGGCTGCTGGAATTCCCTTTCTGCCAAGAATTGCTGTGAAAATCAGTTTATTTCTATTCTGATTGCAAGATTAACATCTCCTGCAGTGGCGAGTGATCCTGCCTAAAAATATCTGAAATTAGGAAGTGCTAGTGAAAGGTGCTTCCCTGATTCCTGAGTCTGTTTTTCCTGCATGAGAAAAGGTGGCTACAGCTCAAAAAAATTTAAGGATTTTGGACTTAGGGACTCAAATGATCCATTGTAAACTGTCAAGGAAAAATGTGAAATTTCCAAGCTACACTTATACTGTCAGAAAGAGCTTTGAAAGCTGAGATAAATCTTCCCTGCCACGTCAAAACCAGTGGAGGATCATTTCTGTCCACCTGGTAGATTTTTTCTGGGGTTGCTAAATTCATAGAAATGCCTTAATTTATACATTAAGACAACTTTTCTAATTTTTTCAGGGTTCTCCCAGGGCAGTTTTTAATTTTAATTGAATTAGGACAACGAGGGAAACTTTATTTCTTACAGCAGGACAAACCAAATGGCCCCAATCAAATCTCCACTTCTTCCTTTTTGAAATTTGCTTCCCAATTTCCATCAAGATTAAAAATTTCTGGTTGGGGAATTGGTTTAATCATGAGGTACAATGTGTTGCCAGACTAAATATCTGCAGTGGTTTTGGGAAGCATCACTGAGTCTTTGAGGTCTTTTTTCTCAATTAAATCTGTAAAAAACCCCAAATGCTGCTTTGTTTCATTACCAGTTAAGTGTTCTGGCAAAGATTTCAGGCAAATTTTGTAGCCTTTCCACCTTTCCCCTCAAATTCCTACATCCAGGCTGTTTTAAGTGCTGGTATTTGATTATTTCTCTATTCATTTCCCCCAAAACATTTCTTCTGAGGAACAAAAAGTGATTAGAACCACATCCAGCACACTCAGCTTTAAAAGCTCCTGTTCAGAAAACGAGGCAGAAATCCAAAATTGGATGAGGATTTCGATTGTGAGGGGCAAAAAAAAGAAAGACATTTTAAAAATACTTTTAATGTTTTTCTGTTCTTCCTATTTGTTTCAAGCAGATCATTTTAGGCGTGGAAGTGCGTGGGGTGGATGTCTCCCACCACAAATAAATGGGATGCAGCTTAAGGGAGTCAGAGCAGGCTTTTACCACCCAGCTGCTGCTAAATACTTCTCCAGTTCTTGATTTAATGACCAGGATGGATTTGCATAGAAAAAAAAGCAACAGAAGGAGGAGAAATGTAGAAAATTTCCTGCGGATGTGGATCCCACTCCTATAAATAAAGGTTTCCCTGTGCACCACAATCAAAGGATGAGCGTGGCAGTTTGGGTTGGGATTTTAGCATTAATTTTTAGTATCAGCCAGGCTGCTGGGTTTGAGTCTCTTTTTCCTCCTCACCAGGCACTTTCTTGGTGGAAACGAAATGAAATATTGGTGTAGGATTGGGACCTGAAGCAATTCAAGACTCGAGCATCAGGTGCCCATCCTGAGTGTGAAAAGGATGAGATTGGGAATGTAATTCCTCAAGCTTCTCATTGCCTTCTACCGTTTGAAATTCTCAGCTCTCCTTGGGCCGTGGTCACCAGATTTTCTTCCTCAACCACGAGTGTTCAAATCATCTCCCTCTGTCCACCCCTCTTTTTGATGTTGCCACAGATTTCCATGATTTCAGCAGCTGTTTCATGGATAAACGCTGCTGGATTGGTGGTCAGGACTCTGTTGCCAAAGAACTGGATGTCTCTGGGCGGTAAAAAGCATTTCCAGCTGGTGGCTGAGGTCGAATATTGCAATTTTTACCTCGGCTGGGCTTGGCTGTCTCTCTTTGAGGGCTGGGAGCTGTGGCTGGGATTTGGCTGGCATGGGGAGAGGGATGTGCCCTACTTAGGAGTGCAGCCCCTGCTCCTGCTGGCAGGGGGTTGTTTTGTTTGCTTGTTTTGATTTGGGAATCCTCCAAACAAAGGCAGCTCCAACCAGGCCGTGCTGGTCACAAGAGCGTATTTGTAAAGATATTTACTGATAGGAATTAAACAGAGCAGAAAATACATTTTATTCGTGTTTCGGGGTTTTTTTTTCTGGTGGTTCAGGTGCTTTTCCCCCCCTGCCTCTGCTGCACGTGAGAAGCATTTGGATGTGTTCAGTTCAGTCCGTGATTTTAGGGCAGGATAATTTCCTTCTTCATCTTTAAAAAAGAGAAAGGAGCCAATCTCATGCGTGGCAGCAAACGGGGGCTGATCTCAGCATTTCAGGGGATACAAAACCCCCTGTCTTGAGCATTTCTGTCAGGACCCCTTGGGGAAAGTGGAGGGGAAGACGAGAAAAACAAAAAGATACAAAGGCAATTTTAAAAATTAGGGTTTGAAATGCCTTTTAATGAGCAACTCTGCTAAAAGCACCTGTCATTTACTCCCAAATAAGTTATCCTGGAGGTTTGGTGGATGCTTTTGCCGTGGTTATTTGTGGTAGATTGGATTAAATATAGTTCTGGGCATGCAGTTTCCAGCAGAAATCCTATTGAAATTCCTTCTGGAAATACAAATTCCTCGCAGGACCAGTGGATTTGTCCATCTGTGGGTAAAAACCACCCCCCAAACCTCCAGCTCACTGAGCAAGGTCCCACTTTGGCTCAGCTCTGACAGCCCTTTGACCAGCCACACGTCACTGCTGGCTACAAATGATCAACAATTCCCAAAAATCAGACCTTGCAGCCTCTTTGTTGGCTGGAGAAATCGGTCACTTCCACGTGAAACAACAGGAAAAAATGGGCAGCCTCCAATCTTCATTCTTTTTAATAATTTAGCTGCAAATAGGCAATTATTCTCGGCACTGGAAGCGTCAGTGGACACAAAATCTGTATTTTTCCAAGTGATTCGGTCTATGGTGGAGGGAAAGGGATGAATTTGTGGAGGATTATTGGGAAGAATTTTAGGAAAGGTTCCTTGTGCAAGTCGTGTCTCTAATAACCTCTAAAAACTGAGGTTATTGCACTTGTGCCTGTACTCTCCCATGAATAAATATATCCAGGGGAAAACTCAGTGGAGAGGGATTTTTGGTCTTGTTTGAGCACACCTAGAGAGGGAAAAAAAATATAAAAATTCTTTTTTCTCTCTTTTTAGCACCTTCATTTAAAATAAACCTCCTTAAAACTACGATGCTGAAAAACAAAGGGGGAAAGAGCAGCTCTTGAAGGAAATGCTCTTAAACATAAGGATATGAGATAATGAAACGGGCTACTGGGATAAGCATATTTATTGGGTTTGTTATGTATCAAATGTAACAAAAGTAAAGTGTCTGAAGAACTCCATGTGTGGTTCCTTCACACTCTTTGATCACACAATTCCCCCTTTAATTCAGATGCAGTAGAGCTTAAGTGGCTTCATTGATGTGTTAAGTGTGGAATGATTTTTATAAAAAAAAAAAAAAAAAAAAAAAAAGAAGAAAAAAGAAAAAGGAAAAAAAAAAAAAAGAAAAAGAGCCCATTATGTGTCCAGAAAAGCCTTGTGTGCACTTGTTTATTGAGACAGGAAGTCGCTTTCCCACACCGAACAACGGTGCCGAAACACTGAAAAATTGTGTAGGGAAGAAAAGTAAAGGAAACTTAATTTTCTACCTGGCAGAAATCGGCCTCCGGAGGAAGAAGTAGACAATGAGATTGGGCTTCGAGTGAATAATAGAGGCTGATTGATTTTAGGAGAACGCTCCCCACCATTTACAGAGGGGGTTCATGCTCTGCTTTTGTTAGGAAAACGGGAGGCTTTGGTAGGAGCTCTTTGTGGTGGGGCTGCTGCCGGAGCTTTGCAGTGCCCAGAGCAGCAAACCCCGGGCAGAAGGGCTGGCAGGTACCTACACAGCATTTAAATAGATATTAAAAAGGAAAGAAGCACTTTTAGGTCATTCCTTACCGGTTTATCACCGGCAGGGATCTCCGTGAGGCTCTGTGGAACAAAGCCTGGGATGCTGCAGTGGTGTAAAATCAGGAGAGTCGCTTTTATCCGAGACAAAGGAGCGACTCCCAGCTCCCACACCTGATACCCTGGCCTGAATTTGAATATCTAAGCCAGTAAAAAATAAATCAGATGGGAAGTTTTTTAGGCTGAGGGTTGATTTGTATTTACTCACACCCAGGTGTTTCAACAGGCATAATACCAGGCTCTAATATTCAGATTATCTGGGTCTCCTCTTTGGTCAGGGAGCGTTGTGGGCTGGAGGTGAACTATTGAATTGGTGTTTCAGGAGCAGCTGTGAGTGCCCACAAAGGTCAGGAGTGCAGCAGGCCCAGCGCTGTGGGCTCAGAGCCCAGAGCTGGAGTTGGGAGAAGCAAACACAAGGTCTGAGGAGCAAGACTGGCCAAGACACCAAGGGGCTCGCCAAAGGTCACCTCACTCCGAGGTAGCAGACACCAGGCTAAAAAGCAGAATTTGCAGGTTCTGCGTTGCTGTATTTTCATATTTCCTGGCTTTTTTTTCTGGATTTACTCAGCAAACAATGCTGTTTCCTCCCTCTGCCACCGCCGTGTGCTTTTGTGCTCAGCGCCGAGGTCTCTTCTCGCTTTGGAATCTTGTGAAAAATGTGCGGTTTCCTCGGCCCTGCTGCCAAAACCGAGGCTGTTCAAACCAAACAAACACAGAAGCCCTCCAGAACGCAGAGTGGGCTTCAGAAATATTACCTTGAGGTGGATTTGTGCTGAATGGTCTGAGGGAGAAATCCCAAAACTTCCCTTCGCCCCAAACCAGGTCTGCAGGGCTCAGGGACAGCCACCCTGGCCGTGTCCCTCCAGCTGCAGGGCACTTGTTCCTTTTACCTGGATGCCAAATCCCCTCCCAAATGTGTGACCTGGACTTCAGGATTTTTACCAGCCCCTCTTTAATCCCTGGAAACAGGACTGGGAGGGAAAGCTTCCCATTTTCCTACCACACATGTGCCTTCCCACTGGCTCACACAGCTCCCCCTTCCATAACCCTGCTCTCCCAAAGCCTTTTCCAGCCCATATAAAACTCTTCTTCCTTTCAGCACCATCTCCCCACACCCAGCACATTCCTTTCATGTGCTCAGCCCGATGGCCTTATCTCTCCCTCTCGCCCTAATTATGAAATGTGTGGTATGTTGCTGCTCCATGAGAACAGAGAGAGCTGCAACTGGGCAGAAGTTAAAGGACTCCTCTTATTCCTCCTCAGGCAAGTCAGGGTCAGGATCAACTGGCAGTCCTTGGTTGTTTGGGTGGGGGTTTTAATCCCTTTTTCCTTGAGAATGAAAAAAAAATTAGAATTACCGTTAAACCCATAAGCTACATCTTGATTATAAGGCTGGCTTGAGGAAGGACGTTTGCACTGAGCACTGATTTTGGGTCTCAAGTGTCAGTCACACCTGAGGCAGCCCAGAGGATTTGGATGTTGAGCTCCTGAGCTCCACCTGGGGCTCTGGCTGTCGTGGTCTTGCTGCATCCCTCCATCAGCACGGATTTTCCTCCCTGCACCCGAGAGCTGCAGGACCTCCACGAGGAGCAGGAGAATTCCCGTGTCTGGCAGGCATGGGGTCCTTAAAATGCAACTGTCAGACGTGTGGGTTTTCAAAGAGGATGACTACGGGCTTATGGCTGCTTCCACCAAAACTGGCTGGGGCAGCAGGGCAGGGGGATGGAGGCCTTTGAAAATCCCACTGTGAAACGCCGTGGGTCGGAGTTGGGCAGAACCCCCCTCTCCCCCAGTTATTTGAAAACCCAGACTGCATTAGCCTGGTCATCCGTTGAAGAAGAGGAACATATTCGTGACCTGCCATCCATTGCTGCTCCTCCTGACCCTCCCCCAAGCCCCACTTTGTCAGCCCTTAGTGAACCAAAAACTGGCTTTTCTGATTTGAATCATGATTCAGCCTGATGCGATTTGAAATGCCTGAATTCTTAACCCCCTGCATGATGGGATTTTATCTAATGGAAATGCCAGCAGCCTTTAAGTCAGGCATGGCAGAGCCTTGCCAGCCGCCCTACCCAGCATGCTAAATAAATGATAAATATTGTTGCACATATGTTACATCTGTCAAAAGTCTCAGCATCACGCAATCATTGTGTGGCCTTTATAAGGTGATGAAAGGAGCAAAAACAACAACAAACCCTAATGCAAACATCAGATAGGCATTAGAGATGCCCTGACAGTGCAAATAAAATCCCCAGTTGGTGAAATAGGCGTCGAGGAAGGGGGTTATCTTTGCTGGGTAATGTAAAGAGCTGCAAACACTGGATGTGCTGTGGATTTAGAGCTTCTCCATCAGGTCAAGTAGCCCCCAGCTCCTCTCCTGTCTTTATACTCAGTGGGGATGGTACTTTTCCCACTCTCATTTAAGAGTCCCAAGTTCTGCTTTTAAACACCAGGTTCAGGTGTGGGAGGGGAGNTGCTGGGGGATGCAGGATGCTGGGGGATGCTGCAGGATGCAGGATGCTAATGCATCTTCCTCCCCTGCAGCAGCTCGGAGCCTCTGCAGAGCAGCAGATCCTCAGAGGAGCATTTCAGAGGCTCGGTCCCTCCCCAGGGCAGCAGTGGAGCTGCTCCACCTCCTGCCCAAGGCTCTGCCTCNGTGTGGCCTTTATAAGGTGATGAAAGGAGCAAAAACAACAACAAACCCTAATGCAAACATCAGATAGGCATTAGAGATGCCCTGACAGTGCAAATAAAATCCCCAGTTGGTGAAATAGGCGTCGAGGAAGGGGGTTATCTTTGCTGGGTAATGTAAAGAGCTGCAAACACTGGATGTGCTGTGGATTTAGAGCTTCTCCATCAGGTCAAGTAGCCCCCAGCTCCTCTCCTGTCTTTATACTCAGTGGGGATGGTACTTTTCCCACTCTCTTTTAAGAGTCCCAAGTTCTGCTTTTAAACACCAGGTTCAGGTGTGGGAGGGGAGAAGGGAAGTAAATAAAAAAATTCTTACTGATGTTACTCCTAAATGTTGATGTGTAGTCTCACATCACACTGAGATATTTCAGCCTGCTGAAGGTTGGAAAATTCACTTTTACTCCTCCCCAAGGCAGGAAATTTAGTGTCCCTTGCTCCAGCAGGGGCACTGGGGGCCGGGCATGGGGAGCTGGGCTCAGCCCTAATGCCAGGAACTCGCCGGTGCCGTGTCTGTCTGAGCTTCACCAGGGTCACCTTGAAGGGCACCCCAGCCCCGCAAAGGTCCCGCTGTGCCCGGGGGAAGGTGGGGGCAGGAGAGGGTGGGCAGAGGGAGGAGAAGGCTGTCTGTCAGTCTGCTGAGCCATGGCTCCACTGCTCTGCACCCACTGAGCGGGGATGCTGCAGGATGCAGGATGCTGGGGGATGCAGGATGCTGGGGGATGCAGGATGCAGGATGCTGCAGGATGTAGGATGCTGCAGGATGTAGGATGCTGGGGGATGCAGGATGCTGGAGGATGCAGGATGCTGGAGGATGGAGGATGCTGGAGGATGCAGGATGCTGGGGGATGTGGGATGCTGGGGGATGCAGGATGCTGGGGGATGCAGGATGCTGCAGGATGTAGGATGCTGGGGGATGAGGGATGCTGGAGGATGCGGGATGCTGGGGGATGCAGGATGCTGGGGGATGCTGCAGGATGCAGGATGCTAATGCATCTTCCTCCCCTGCAGCAGCTCGGAGCCTCTGCAGAGCAGCAGATCCTCAGAGGAGCATTTCAGAGGCTCGGTCCCTCCCCAGGGCAGCAGTGGAGCTGCTCCACCTCCTGCCCAAGGCTCTGCCTAAGGGCAAAATCTCAGCCCAAGAAACGTATTCCTCTCTCTGTCTCTCCCTGCCTCCTGAAAAATAAGGGTCACAGTGGCATTTACCTCCAAGTCTATTAAAAAACATTGAACTCCCAGAGTGTGGCATGTGTGTTTCCTATTAGGAAGGCAGTTCCAGACTAATAACCATTTTTAATGGCTGTCGCTGTGCTTTGCACTAAATGATATCAGCCATTATTGCGGGAGAAAGGCAGAGAAGCCTGGAAAATTAAATGAAATCCTGCTGTGGAAATTTCAAAGGGGATCAAAGATGCTCCCCAGCTTTTTTCCTTGAGCCCAGGTGGAGTTTTTCTAGTTCCAGTGTGAGGTAGGGAACCCCCGGAAAAGCAGAATGCAGGGATGATTTTCCTTTTCCTCCTTTAAATGAAGGAACTGTTGGAAGTCAGATAATGTTCTTAATACAAATAAGAATAGCACCAGGCCCACTGATGCTTGGGAAGGTCAGTGGATGATGGCAGGGAGCAGAATGGGATTTGGTCAATCCTTTGTTTGCTCCTCCCATCTGGTTGTGCAGAAATACATTCTCCTTGTAGGATGTGATTCACCTTACCCTACAGCACAAGTGGAAAGAGGTCAGTACCCCAAAAACGGCTGTTCCTCTTCTTTATCTGTAGCAGGATCCAAGGATGGCTGGGTCTGAGAACTTACCTTGAGGAGCAAGAAAAGAGGGAGAGCCAGGGACAGGTTTGTTGACGTGCACAACGTGTTTCAAATTAGTTGTCGACTACGACCACAAGTTCAGAAAAATTCAAACCAGCCTGGTGGTGCTGAAGCAAGTCAGATTTGGCTGAGGCCTGGTGGTTTGTAATTTAGTTTAAGACCATGACTGTGAGGCTTAAAAATCCCAAGCAGTGGGGCTCGCTGGCAAGTCGAGCATCTATTAACGACACGGCAGTGAGAGCAGAGGGGTTTTGTTCTCAGGGTTCAGCCCTGCCAGGTTTTGAGCTGCCCAGACCTCCCACTGTTCCTGTGGGAAGGGGAGGTGCCCACAACTTTGCAGGATCTGACCCTCACAGGGAGAAATTATCTCTGACCCCTCGATTCCAAAGGAGTTACCTCATTCAGGCGAGTGCAGAAGTGCCCTGGTACCTGCAGGGAGACTCTGCAGGTCAGGGTGATCCGTTTAGATTATCCTATTAAAAAAAGATGCAGCCTGCTTTCCAAATGCTCACAAATCTAGCTAACTTCGTTGCTCTAATTAGCCCCTGCTGCAATTTCCACCATGCCATTAAAATAAGTTATACTCAAATGCAATGAAATGCCTGTAAATCAAGGGAGATTAAAAATCCCTCTGGCTGCAGGGATGTGTTTATCATAAGGGCTTTAACATCCTGGATTTTAAGAGATGCTGCACACTGAGGCAGCCTGGGTTCACAGGGAGGAGCAATCTGTCTTATTGCATCCTCTCACGGAGCTGAGAAACCAAGATAGACACTGCTGTTGCATTTTCCTTTGTTTTTGAGCACGAAATATGTGCAAATTCAGTTGTTTAGGCTGAAGGTGGGTGTTGTTTTGTGCCTGCTCAGAGACTCCTCTCTGCGTTTGATTTCCCAGTTGATGGTTGGGTTGGAATAAACCTGGATCTGAGAGGAACTTCAGGAGAGTATCTGACTTGTAATGAATTTGGTGTTGAATCTTAATTTTAAAAAAAAAGGTTTTGTTAAAAAGGAAATCGGTGCTTTTGAGTTTTAAACTGAACTTTTAAGTTAGGTTTACATTTGACTAAGGAAGTGACATAGAATAAAAATTACTTCAGGTCCTTTTATGAAATAAAAAATTAATTTAGGTGCTTTAAGGCTATTTCAGCAAGACTGGGGTGTGTCAGACCCTAATCCTTGCATTTGTGCCAGTCTTCACTCATTGCTTATTAAGCTTCTATCCGATTACTGAATTCCCTATTTCTCTTCTCTTTTGGATTGGATTTCCAAAGGCATGCAGTGTTAGGACAACAAGGGATGGCTTCAAGCTGAAGGAGGCTGGATTTAGGTGGGATATTGGGATGGAATTGTTCCCTGTGAGGGTGGGCAGGCCCTGGCACAGGGTGCCCAGAGCAGCTGTGGCTGCCCCTGGATCCCTGGAAGTGCCCAAGGCCAGGCTGGACGGGGCTGGGAGCAGCCTGGGACAGTGGGAGGTGTCAGGGTGGAGCTGGATGAGCTTTGAGATCCCTTCTGACCCAAACCATCCTGTGATCTGCTTGGTTGTACCCCTTGGGTACCCCCTCTCACTCACATTCCCTGATCTTTCCCCCTCCTATGCAAAAGCCATGGAGAAAACGGGCCCAATCTATTTGAAACGCACGAGGAGCTGATAAGATTTATCCTCGGTCCAGTTCCAGAGAGATTAATTGCCTGGCTGAGAATCAGTTGGGGAAGGCTGTGGCTAATCTTCAACCCAGCCTCCCTTCCCAGCATCACAGGAGAGCACAGCAGTTATTCCATGCCCTTGTTCCTGGTGTTTATTCTGGCTGAATCCTCGCCTGCCTCCCCTCCAGCCCCGCCGGGGCGGCCGGCAGCGTTGCCATGTCACTGCAGAGCCTTCCTCTTCCCAACAGTTGTGCAGGAACCACTTCTCCTCTGTCCCTCCTCCTCGGCAGCAGCGATTTGTTCTTCTCCAGGAAAGCTGTGGCTCAGCACCTGTCGTGCAGCCCGAGAGGAGCTGCACAAACACAACTTCTGTTCGCAGCACCGGACCGGGGGATGCGCGCGGATTTTTCCCCCGATAGAATTCTCCTTCTGTTTTACCAGACAAATAATCTGGTGCGACTCTTATTGCTTCTTATCTTTTGCAGCTTGGCCCTGTTCCATGCACCATTTTGTTCTCAGAGATGCCTAAGCTGATTCTTCAGCGCCAGCCAAAACAAATGAGAGTCTTGGCTGGCGGCGTGGCAGCAGCAGCTGGTTCCTCTGTGGCTCCCGCACCCAGCACTGGGGCAGCTCGGGCTTGGATCGGGGTCCTTGTCCCTCATGAGGGGTCTGGGGAGCAGGCGGGAGGGAAGGGAAGTCCTGTGGAGTTGGTTGGCTGATCTGGCTTTTAGTGGAACAGTGGGAGTCTTTATTCGAGCCTTTATTAATCTTTATTTACCGTGGGTTGTCCCAAGGCCTTTGTCACGAGGGCCTTGCAGGGCTTCAGAGGGCAGAGCCCAGGACTGGGAATTGGGAATTACCCAGGGCCTGTCCCAGGCACTCCCCTGCCCTGTGACTCTGAGTTTCCCCTGCCCTGTGACTCTGAATTTCCCCTGCCCTGTGACTCTGAGTTTTCCCTGCCTTGCCACCCCTGCCCAGGCTGCCAGGGCACCACGGCCGGAGCTGCTGTGGCTGCACAACCCCCCAGAAAAGGTGCCTGGTCCCAGCTGGCCCCACAGGCACTGCTGCAATGCAAATATCCCCTCACTGTCCAGTTTGTCAGCCCTGGTGCACAGAGCAGACCGTACAGCACCCCCAGGAGACTTTAAAGCCCACAGTGAACACAGTTTGAATTAGAGAAACAAAGAAAAGGTGTCGAGATGAGGTGGTGATTAATGAATAGAAAGTGCAAGAAAAAACAAGGTCCAGCAAGCTTCTGAACTTCTGAAATTTGGGATCTTGCCTCAGTCTGGATCTTTCTGGTGCTGCTCTGCCAGTCACTGCTGCACAGGTGTGAAGCTGTTGCAGGAGCTGGATGAGTTCCCAGCTTCTGTTTCACAGATTGAAACCTTCTTTTCCTTTTTTTCTGATCATTCCAGTCCAGGTGAGGGGCTTGTCATTGGGAAAACCAGGTGGATTTGGGGCCTGCTTGTGACCTTGGGCAAGTTCCCTTGTCTCTCGTTGATTCTCCTTAATGCCCCACCTTTAATAACATTTCCTTACAGCTATTGTGTGATAAAGATAAAATTATCAAGGTGTGTGGCTGTGTAGAGACTGGGAAATTACGATGGATGGATGGATGGATGGATTTATAGATTTATAATATGGGAAGGCCAAGCTGGTCAAAACCTTGCAGCCACGCTGTCTGTGCCGAGCCGAAGGAACATTATGTCACCGTGAAAATGCCACGCGTTTTATTTGAAAAGGACATTATGGCAAGGCTATAATCAGATCCCTCAGTGCCTTAGACAGCTTCAGAACCTGATTCAATAAAAACATGGCTGGGCTCCAGCAGGATGAGGAGAAGCAGGCTCGCTGTGGGGACTTATCTCAGCCTGCAAATCCTCTGTTCCGGAGCACTTGGGAGCACTTGAGCTCCTCTGGGTTGTTTGCTCTTGAACAGGGAATTTCTGAGGGGGGACATCAAAAAATATGATGTTTGGGTGGGGAGAGCTAATTGATTTGACAGTTAATCAAAAAGTACTAAGGGAAAATCAATATGGAGTAAAACAATCTAGTCTTCAGTTCTGTATTGTATTCCCAGTGGCATTGTTGATTGTATAGCATCAGTGTCATCTATTTTAGATGGAAATGTTACCAACTATAATGCCACTGTTGGTGTTTCAAAACGCTTCTAATCTCATTTCAATAATAGCTTCTGTCTCTCTCAGTGACACACGTGCCATAACATCCCTGGCTAAATTGACAGCACTAATAACACACCCGGAGTTTTTATTCTTCGGACCCCTCTCTGCATTTTTGATCCCTCCGGGGGTTGTACGGCAGGAAGGGCGGGCACCTCCCTGAAATCCTCAGGTGAAGGAGCACCTGGGCACTCCCAGAGCTGTGCTGGCACTCAGCTCCTCAGCTACCAGGGGCTGGGGGGTTCAGGGGTGACCCCAGAGCTGGGAAAGTCTCAGGGTAATTCAGGAAGGGCAAGCTGAGGGCTGAGCTGGTGGCCAGGACTGTGGTTTAACTGCTGGTTTAACTGTGCTGCCCCCTGAGGTCTTGGCTCTCTTCGAGTGCACTAAAATATCCCACAGGGAAATTCCTTGCTGGTTTTCTGGGAACTCTTCCTTTGCATCAAAGCCTGACACACCGAGCTCGGAGCCTCTGGTGTGGTTTTAGGGTTTATTTTGTTTTCATCCCTCTTGCAGCCCAAGAGTGAAAGCTGGATGTGCCACCAGCTGCAGCGATGGCTCAGGGTGAGAGGGACAGCTCACGATGAATCAGGCTCTCCAGACAAAGCAGGGAGCTCTCAGTTCCTGGATGTCTCATTCCGACGAAATTCAGAGCACAGCTCATAATCCTTTTAGCGATAATTTGACTTGAAAATTTAAGGAGGTCTCTGGAACTTTTAATGGGGAAAATTGCAGCACATTTTGTGTCTTCCCAGCCTCCTCCTGGACCAGGCTGAGCTGTAAAAGCACTGACCAGGCAAAGCACTTCAGCTGATGCTTTGCTACAGACTTAATTTCAACTCAGCTGACCTTGACTCAGGCTTAAGTTTTACCAACTAAAAAAGTCACATCAGAGTGAATGGTCTTGAAGCCTGTGCTGAATTTTAAACTTGGAATTTGCCAGAGCCCTGCACTTGAACCTGTTTCTGGAATATACAGGATGTAAGTGGGAACACAGGAACAGAATCTTTCCAATAGATCCTTCATTTAAAACAGCTTTCCTCTTCAATTATCAGCAGTGGATTTAAATGGGATGAAAATTTAGTCCTTTATTTCTGATTTTATCTTTTCTTTCCTCCATTCTTTCGCAGAGGAATTTTCCCTTTATTAGCTTTTTGAGCATAAAACACAGAAAATAAATGAACAAACAAAACCTGGAGCAATATGTGAGATCTCTAAACTCATTCAGCAGTCGTTATTACTGACATCAGGAGAAAGAAATGCAAGAACACAAATCTATTGCTTTAAGCTGGGATTTTCAGAAGAGCCTGTTGGAGTTTGGCACTCAAATCCCATGAAATCCCCTTTATACTTTTCACTTCTTTTTCTTTTCTTTTAATTTATTTTTCCTCGACATGGGAACGGCCCCGGTGCATTTTGTTTGGGAGGGTTATTACGCCCTGTTTGGGATCAGCATCCAGGATTGGAGCCAGGTCAGAGCTCTTGTGGAGCACAGAGGAGCCGGGAATTTCAGCTCTGAGGAGGGATGGGAGGTTGTGGAGCCAGGTTTAGTATTTAACACATCACCTGTTGATTGCCCAGAGCAGCCGTGGCTGCCCCTGGATCCCTGGAAGTGTCCAAGGGCAGCTTGGACAGGGCTTGGAGCACCCTGGGACAGTGCAAGGTGTCCCTGCCGTGGCAGGGGGTGGCAATGGATCATCTTTAAAGTCCCTTCCAATCCAAACCACCCTGGGATTCCATGCCAAGGAGAAGGGAATCAGGAAAAGTTTGTAAACCAAGGGTGAGAGGATGAAGAGGGAGCTGTGGCTGGGGATGAGGCAGCTGAACTAAGGCCCAGAGGATGAGCAAGGCAGGGCTGTAAAGTGGAATACTGACAAATTATAGACATGTTCAAAGGATCCTGCTGTTTTTCAGCCCACAGGGTTGCTGTTGTCAGGTTCCCCCATGAATCCCTCCAGCCAGAAGGCTCAGCTGGTTACCATCAGCCACCTGAGTGTGTGGTTATTGACATTCCTTGGCACATGGACACGTTGGACAGGAGCTGTTTGGTGACCCTGCTCCTTGTGTGGGGTCCTGCCCATCCCACGTTACAATTCTTGATTAGAGGAACAACCATACCCCACCATCCTGACCTCACCTTGCAGAGGGCCACGGGGGATGTGCTTTCTGTATCCCAGCAGCTTGTGCTCCTATCCCAGGAATATTTTTGGAATTTGTGGCAAACCCTCAGCCCTGTTGGGACAAGCCAGCCTGAAGGTTGCTGTAGCTAAGCCAGCCCTGAGCTCTGTTTCCCTTTCTCTGCCTGACAGAGGAAAATTGATACTTTCGAACACACCCAGCAGATACTGCTCAGTTTTGCTTCTCATTTTATTCCTTAGGAACCACATCCTCAGCACAAACCAGGGGTGTGAACCAGATTCTCTGCCCTGGCCATCAAAGCCCTGAAAGATTCCAGGACTGCAGAGTATCTTGGATATTTGGTTTCCTATTCCAGTCCTTCCTTTGGTGCTGATTTCCGACCTCATTACGGTCTCTCTCGGAACAACCAGGTACCAAAAACGTGCTGCCTGATACAGCCCTTGAGTGAGGCTGCTGCTGGGGTGACCTTTTCATTATTCTGCAGTTTGACTGACTGGCTGTCCCAGCCCTTTCCCACACGGCGAGGAGGTACAAGCAGCAGAGGAAAGGAAATGCTGGGTAATCAGCATGCAGAATGCAGAAAAGGTCAGGAGAATCCACTCTGCACCAGGGATGGCTGTGCAGAGAGGTAACACAGGCACAACTCGAGTTTGTGAACCTTCAAAGAAAGTTGTGTTCTCCCTCCCATTCCCCCCCTGCCCAAAGCAACCCACAGAGTTGTTATTTTTAAAAATGCACGTTGTTTTTACAGGTTTCCATTGACCACAGACCTGTCTGCAGGACAGGAGTGACAAGATTCAGGGGGAAATACTAGAAACCTTCCAGCACTCTCTCCTTTCAAAAAATCATTTGAAATATCTTGCCTCGGCTCAGTTTTTTACTCTCTTCCCCTCAAAAAATATGAAAAGAGGTATTACATGAATATTGCAAGAGGCAGCCTGTTAAAAGCTGCAAATAGAGTGAGCTGTGCTCCCTTTCTCCAACGGTGAAACAGAATCAGGGAGAGAGAAAAAGGGAAAATGGGAGAGGTTTTTTAAAGTAGTGTTTTGTTCTATTCTCTCAGCTGCAGGATGGAAGATTTGAAACAATGACCAAGTACTGGTTTTCTTCTGAGAATTTCATGGCCAGCTATTTAATATTTCTTCTTATGAACCCTCCTGCAGAGCAGTACAAATTCCTCAGCTGTGAGGAGATGCTCAGGGACAGCAGTGCTGTATTGAAGTGGAGATAGCTGAATTTATCACAGGAATTAGATGGATGTTCCAGTTCACATTTACATGCCTAACAGCAGCAGAGGGACATAAATGGAGAATAAAATCTAAATAATCTGTAGGAGGAAGCTCCACGTTATTACAAATCAGGTTGGTTATCTCTGTTAATCAAGCTAAAAATCAGCCCTCTCCTTTCTTGGAGGTTCCCTTCATGAGGTTCAGTGTAACCCAAAGGGTAGAAAATAATTACCCACAATTAGAGAATGTGCAGGACAAGCCAAGGTCAGGGTGAAGCTGGAGGGAACTTCCATCAGCCACTGGAAGGCAGGTTGAGAGCAGGCTAATAAAAACCCTGACCTTCATTATTTTGTTGTCTAAGAGAAACCCAACCTTGCCCAGCGAGGAGGAGCGTGTATTCCTGGTGTCATTCCTCATCTGGGATGATTTTCAGTCACAGCAAAGTGTATTGGACTAAAAACCCTGCAGAGTGCTTCAAACTGAGAGTATCAAACCTGAGAATGAGGTTTTGTAGCAGCTGCTGACTCATTCCTGACTTGTTTTCGCCGTGATTTTGGTCGTCCCTGTCCCTCTGTGCTGCCTGGGATCCTGGAATTGGCATCTCCTTTTATCACCTCAGGAGTAATCCCTTCCCTCCTGGTTCTGCCAATTCCTGGCTCAGGTCTCCAGCGTTTCCCCAGATCCATTGCTCCAGTTTGCTTTGTGACTGAGTCCTTCAGGTGTCTGTGCTCAGCTCCTTCCTGACAGCCCTGCGAGGTCACAGCCATGCCCAGGCAGCAAGAAATGCAAATATCCTCCCAGTGCCTGCATGAAGGAAGGGGGAAACAGAGCCATATCCACCCCCAGAGCCAGGTCAGCACTCCAGGCCTGAGGATTCTCTACACCAGTTCTGTCCCTGAAATCAGATTTGGTGGGAAACACTGGTAAGGCCAGGATTTAATCTGGATCTCCTGTGGCTGGAGGCTGCTTTAGCCTTTGGAGTTGGATATGAGAAAGCAGAACTTGTTTACATCCTTCAGTTTAGGTGTGGAATGGCATCTCCGCTTTCAATCCAGGCCTTTTGTTTCCTGCAGAGTGTCTGAGGCCAGACCATTTATTACCTGGTTTGATCCTTTTTTTTGGCTCCTAGGGCAGCCTGCACCGTGTGCTGCCCAGGCACTGCTGGCTGATTATCCCTAAGGGAGAGCAGGTGGAGGGGTCGGTGTTAATTGTGCCCCCAGGCTGTGATGGAAGCAGCTTCCAGGCACTCTCTGCCCACCTGAGCACTGAGAAATCACCTCTCCTGTGGCACCTCAGGATGTTTGTGATAAAACAGCCCCAAACCTGCCATTCCCATGGTCACTGCCCAGTGCCTGTGCTCAGTCCTTCATCCCGTGCCATCCTGTGCCCCTGCTCCCTGGGAATTCCGTGTGCTCAGGGGCTGTGACCCAGAGGATGGCCTGGCCATTTCTAGGGGAGCCCTGGAGGTGAAATCACATTGGAGCAGCCCCATTCTTAGAAAATCTGGTAGGATTTGTTTGGGAATTCGCTCTCCAGCCACAGATTTTACTCCTTTAACTCTCTGTGTATGGCCTTCCACTCTGAATTCCATCTGAATGCAACTTAATCTTCCTTTCCCTGCAGAGTCACTTTCCCATGAGGGCTCTGAGGGTTGAAATATCCACGTTTTTCCCTCTTTCCCTACAGCCAGCTCCACCACCCCAGCCTCCTGCAGCAGAGGGGGGCAGATGTCACCTCCTGCCACCTTTTTCATGAAGATTGATGCCTGCTCACCTCTCTCTTTCTGTGTAACCAAATATCCGCTAAACATTTAGCAGATGGAAGCTGCAGAGTCTACCTGGAGAGGGGGAGGCCTCAAGGCAACCTGGCAGTGGCAGGGAAAGGGGGATGAATTTCAGAGAGGTCTGGACCTCGCCTCTTGGTGGAGAGACACGAGCAGACTGTAGGTAGATATAAATAAATATAAATTTTACGTCCATATTTTACAGTCTCAGCTGGCTGAGGTGATGCCCATGTGTGAGGAAAGGGAAGCTGCTCCTGCTTTGTTTCATTTCTTTGCTGCAACAATTTCTTTTTCTCCCTGTTTCCCCCTGACTTCAGGAGTCAATACAGGAGAGATTTATTGCTGAGACAAGATGTCAGATTGCTGCCATTAGATCCAGGTGAAATCTATAGTTTCTTTTAGCCCCACTGGCTCTCCCTCCCCATACTACAAACACCAAGGGAGAGCAGCTTATGAGCTGAACACTCAGGAAAATAAAGGAGCTTTAGGGAGGGAGAACTTGGTGAGATGGGACCTAAATTAATCCCTGCTGTAAATCCATCGTAGCCCTTGACAGGTTGGGCTGAGAGCAGTGCAGGTGGTGGGAAGGAGGCAGAGCCTTGGGACAGGGTGACTTATTTCACTTTTTTCTTCTATTTTGCTCCATGTTGAAGCCCCTGTGTTTAATAAGGTGGGGATGGATAACAGGGAACTGCTTGGTTCTTACTCTTCAAGGGACTCCTTAGATTCAGGGACGCTGTCCTTCCAAGAGCTCAGCTCAGACTGCAAAGTGAATTTCCAGAGCTCCCTGCTCCCTTTGGCTCCCAGCATCTTCCATGGCTGCATTTATCCTGCAGCAGCCCCCGGATGGTGGGAAGCACCAGAAACGTCCCAGGAGGGAGGGTGGAGTTAAAGGCCATGGTTTGGGAGACAGGGAATATCCTCTGCTCCTCCTTGACCCAATTTAGAGGCAGGAGAAGTGAAAGGCAGGGATGTGGTGCTCATGTGGGACAGGAAATCTGCAGCCACACAAGCCCGGAGTGCTCCCAGAGGGATTCACCTGTGGGGCTCCCCCTTAGCTGGCTCAGCAGGGAAAGAACAGCCACAAAATCTGGCTTCCCATCAGTGGGAGTGCCCAAGCCCTGGTGTGTAAATCTGGAATATCTGTGATTTGTCACCAGCCAAAGCTCCTGTCCAAGGACCAGCCTGGCTGCCTGGAGCAGAGCATTTGCCTTGGCACCTTCTCTCCAACACTGCCCCATGACCATTATTGCTCTCCCCCTCTTCCAGAGCAATAATCTGAATTTCAGCAGGAGAGGGACACTAATTACTGATATGATAAATATGGCAGCTAATTAAATAAGCAGTTTGACTTCAGACTCTGTTGCCATTTAACTATAACTGAAGTCAAAATATAATCCTTAAAGCCTCCAGAATGATCTGCAGTGTACTTTGTGTGACTGTTTTCATTGTTTGAAAACAATTAAGTCTCAAGAAGCAATTACAGCGACTGAACTGCTGCTGTAGCAGCCAGGTAAAGGAATGTTCAGGTTGTGATGAGCTCCTTTCATATAAAAAAAGCTGAGTTTAGGAGTTTTTAATCTCAGCTGAGCAAGGCTTGCTTAATCCATGTCATTGTCCAGACCAGGGTTAAAGAATTGTAAATGCCTGGACATCTGAAATAAAAACTCAGTACCAGTTCCTGGAGAGTTTGACACTGAAGATTTGGTCTTGATCCAGAGAAGAGAAGCAGAAATTATTTAGAGGAACTGAGAAGTCCCAGGTAGGAGAGATCCTCATCTTTTCTAGTTGGGGTTTAGGCTGCAGAGGGCCAGGCCAGACCCACCACACACCAGGCCCAGTTCCACATTTTCTTTCCTAGGATCTGATCCATCCTAAAAAACCATCCCAGCAGCTTCTGAGACACCAGAGAACATGAGATTCCAGCCCGTCCTGTTTTCCCCTTGCTAAATATTAACTCTTACCACGAATCACCGAGGTTCCTGTGCCAGCCCTGGGCAGGGAGGCAGTGCCAGCTCTCCTGGCTCTTCCCAGCCCTTCTCTCGAGGAATGAGGAGCACATTCCCTGTGGGAATCAGCCCCACACTGCCCTTTTCCCATCCTTCCTTTAAAGAAAAACCCTCCTCCTTGTGCTGAGCATCCTTCCTGTTGGGTGTTGCCCTCTCATTTTACCTGCAGCACAATTCAGTAGAAAATTAACATTTCTCCCACAGGCAGATGAATTTATCCTTGCTGTAAATCACATTTTGGGTTTATTCATTCCCTTTGGCCTCCCGGCATGAACTGATCTTCGGGTTCCCCCATTCCTGTGATGAAGCTGATCTATCCCAGCGTGGCAAATCCTGTCACTGGATCCAGGGCAGCTCCAGGGGAGGACCATTAATCGCTGCCCGTGCCGAGACAGCGGGGCTCCATCCCTGGCCGTGAGTCGTTCCAGCTGCTGGAGCAGCCATCTCTGCAAATTCCCCTTTGGAACAGGAGTGTGGAGACTGCTCCAGCTCAGCACTGAAAATATCTCCCCCCAGTTTGTAGACAAGGGAGCTCTTCAGGGACATTCTTGTGGAAAATCCCTCGTGGAGCTGTGGTGGCACAGACACCCTCCGGCCCTGAGGGCAGGGCAGAAAAGCCACATCTGCTGCCACAGATTGGACAGGGACCCAGCAGATGGGTCTGCACTGAACTGGGGCAGAATCAGGTTTGCCTGGTCACGGGACAGGTCCCTGGCACGGGCAGGGGAGGGTGTAGGGACACAGAGGTGACAGATTCACCCTGCTTTGGAGCGTGGAATCACAGCCGGGGTGGGAGGCAGGAATTGGAGATGGAAATTGACACTGCTGGGCCTGAGAGCATCATTCCAGCAGCCAGAGCTGGTTCACAGGAGAAAACACAGGTCCAGCAGCTGAGGGCTGCCTGGTGTTTCCTCTGCTGCCAGAGTTGAACGCGTGGCTCCATGCACACAAACACCTGGGACTGCAGCACAGCCCTGCAGAGACAGAGAATGATTTAAATCCCACCTAAACCCGTGTAAAACAGCACCTCTTCTCTGTGTTCCAGTCAAAGATTCTCCAAGCAGTCGTGGAATTTATTTATTTATTTATTTATTTACTTATTTATTTATTTAATTATTTATTGTTTTATTTATTGTTTTATTTATTAATTTCTCTGAACTTGTTCTTTGCCTTGGTCCTGGCTGTTATTGCAGACTCAGGTTCTTGTTCCAAGTGGGGTTTGGACTGCCTCATTCTCCCTTTCCCTTTCCACTGCTGGTACCTGAAAACCTCAGGTTGTCCCACAGATAAACCTTTCAGGCCCTGGTACCTCAAGGCAAGCCTGGCTGGACTGGTGCTGTCCTTTTAATTCCTTGCTTTCTCTGCTCCAGTGGCTGATAAGCCACTTCTGGCTGTCTAGTCATGTAATCCTTTAATTTTTTAATTTCAAGGAACTGTTTGCAATTCAACATGACTCAACATTTGACTGCAAACTCATTCGAGGGGAGGGAAAAGTTGATCTGTGCAGTGAAGGCAGAGTGATGATGGTGAAAAATCCCAGCATAGTGCCTCTTTTAGCAGGTTGAAAAAAAATTTGGTGGAAAATTAAACATCTGAAACAGTGATAGGCCTGATGAACTTCATCCTTTAATACTCACACACTGCCTGGTGCAATCTCAGCGCTGCTGACTCTGAGAACACAGGGAAGGGACACCTCTGAAAGGACACCAGTGATGCTGAGCTCCCAAAAAAAGTTGTGGAGGGGAGGTGTGAAGTCCAGGAAGTGGAGAATCGCAGAGCAGCGATTTCCGTGCCAGCCAATGGAAAATTATTGGGGAAAAAAGAAAATTGAACTGAGGATCTGTTCACACCCAGAGGGTAACAAGGAGGAAAAGACAGCAGGGATTTGTTGAGCAAATTGTGCCTGAGCAGGGGGAGATCTTGTTCTGGGAGACTCAAAATGAATCCAAAGGAAACTGGGAGTTACAGAGGAACTCACAGGCAATTTTGGGGATGCTTCATACTTTTTATGGCACAATAGTAATGCCTGCCTCCAAAGCCAGACCTGTGCTTGATTGCATTTCACTGTCAGGACAGTTCAAGGGCTCGTTCTTCACGGTGAGAATTGGGAAAATCACTGAAAATCACCAAAAATCACCCCCTGAGCCACAGATCCCTGGGACAATACCAGGAATAAGCACTCGAGAGCCAGTGATTAAAAAAACCCCAACCAAACCAAGACTGGCTAAAGCAGTGAGTTTATCCTGAAGTGTTTCCAAACGGCCACACATCTTTGTTTCGGTGCTGAAAATCCCTCTTTAAAAATGATTTTATTTGATCAATTAAACGCTACCAATTTCTGGATGCACTAACCACAAATTTGCTAAATTCCTGAGCTAATGAAAGGCTGGCTTGCTTTGACATGAATGGGAGTTTTGTTTGAGTAACAATCCAATAAGGACTTGGCCCAAAGATAGCAAGGAAAACATTTAGATGTTAAATATGTATTCAGAAGACCTTTCTACAAATCTTTTCTCTTGCAGTAACAGCACAGGAATTGTGTTCTCCAGAAGGGACAGTTCAGAGAGACGTCCAGCACCTCTCAGCATTTAGCAGAGAGAGCAAGAAACTATGCAAATATTTTAGTTTAGAAATACTTGTAGCTCCTTTTCAAACAATGAAAGCCTCAATTAAAGCCAGATCTCTGTTATTTAAAAATTCCAGGCAGCAACTGAGAGAGAGAGAGAGAGAGGGAGAGAAAGAGTGAGTTCCATTTTTTTTCCTCCTCACTCTCAAACATAAAGTCCAAGGTATTTGAGAGTCAGGAAAATTGTGTCCAACATTAAAACTGTGAGAGCTGAGAAGGCTGGAGCTGTGATTCTTATCTTCTAAAGAGTTTTGCAGTCATCAATACCTAAACTAAGCTGGAGTACAAGAAATAGGTGACCTTAATAGATATAACTCTGTATGGGTTCATTGTAGCATGAAATTAAATTTTTAATCTGAATTGATGAACAAAAATGCTGGTTTGATCCTCCCCACACACACAATAGTTTAAATAGTTTGGTAACTATTTCACTTCCAGAATGGGGCTGCACAAACAAGGTCAGCAGCAGAATAATCCACTCCACGGGCCATGGGCTGGGGTGATCCAGAAACAAAAAGCTCCAGGAGATTATTTTTGCTTTGTTAAATAGCTGCAAGCGAGGTTTGGGATTATTGGGAAGGTGAAATGATGTTCTTTTGCCTCTGGTAATTAAAAGCATGGGGGTTAATCCAAAGTCACTAAAACCTGTGGGCACTGAGCCTTTTGATGGCCTTCAGTTCCAGGCTCCTGTTTTTATCCAGTGGAAGCCCCTGGGTTTGTGTGTGAATCACATTCAGCAGCACCTCATCCTCTGAGCTCATCCCATGGCAGCCAACTTCCCCTAAAAGTGATGCAATTCCTCCCTGGGCACCTTTGAAATGCTGCCAGGCTGAATTCCAGGCAGATCTGTTGTCTAGGAGGGAATTGCTAACTATTTTTGGGGTTATGACCATAAAAATGCTGATATAAGTTGTAGAAGCTGAAATTGAGGGTATTAATAGAAAATCACCTCCAAAAGACCCCCAACAAACTGACAGCCTTCTAAAAAACCCCAAAAAGGACTTTATAGTCATTATTTCACTTTTAAAAGCCAACTTCTTTTCCATTTTTTCAAGTTCATCATTATTAAACATGACCCTTAGTCCATCATCTTATTTACTGCTTCTTCCTCCCCTACAATTACTAACAGAGATTTGACAAATACAAACATATGGGGTAAAAAAAAAAAAAAATAAATCCTCTTTTCATTGGACCAGAAGCTGAACTGGGATCTGTTGGTCAGCTGAAGCTGTCAGGAGGGCTGGAGGAATTATCTGCTATTATCTGCCGAGCAAACACCATCCCCGAGTGAAAACTGATGCCGTGGCATTTTTCAGAACGCACCAGGCCCTCACTCCTGAGTATTGGAGCCAAATGT
This sequence comes from Platysteira castanea, assembly GCA_013397175.1. Taxonomy (NCBI): domain Eukaryota; kingdom Metazoa; phylum Chordata; class Aves; order Passeriformes; genus Platysteira; species Platysteira castanea. Next base: position 344,581 of record VYXC01009177.1, on the reverse strand, counting down.
TCTGCCATGGGCCTGTACAATAGCCCTGCCTGACAATAGCTCAGTGTTGGGGTTGTTATGAAATCCAGGCTATTTTGGGAGGGCCCCATTGTTCCTGTTTTATATGGGCTGCAGACTTGCCTTGGAAAACGTGGGATTCATTGCAGAAGCGGCTGGAAAGGATGAGGGTTTGGCCTGCACTGAGAGAGGAGAAGGGTCCCTCTGCCAGCCAAACCTTCAGGTTTGGATCCTTTGGGTCCTTTCAGGATCATCATTCCTTGGCGTGGGAAGGAGCAGGTTCAGCTCCTCACCCTTCTGCAGGGATTTCTGGAAGCAGCAATGTCTGTCCGGGAGGTTCCTCGCCTTCTTTGGTGCTTCTTGGAGAAATATCTGATTTGTCACCAGTTCCTGAAGGAGGAGATAAACCAGGGAATAGCCAGCTCGTGGGACTCTTGAACTGGCTGAAATGGGGTGGGTTTGTCCCCATAATGGGGCTGAATCACTGCTGCCATTAAAGAGGAGGAGTTGCTCTCTCGTGGCCTGGCTCTGCCCTCCTTTCTCTCCCAGCAGACAAGGTCAGGCCAGGAAATTCACTCAAATGATTCATCTGGCAGGAGAGGGATGAGCTGATCGTGTGCCCTCCTAGTTTCACCAAGCAAAACAGGATCCTTAGGGAGAAGTGACTGCAAAGCCCAATTTTGATGGGTTTTTTTGCAGTTCCATGGGATGCCCCATTCCTGCAGGAGTCCCTGAGTGTGTCCATGTCCCCAAAATGCCTCTGTCTCCCTTTACTCTCCCTGTGTAGATCCATTCCTGAACCCAAAGCTGCCTCAACTCCACAGATAATTTTTGATCCTTGCCAAAATGTCAGTTCCTGCTGTAAATTTCCTCAATTTAAGTTAATAATTCTGGGTAAATCAACAATCTAGAGATGCATTCAGGAAGGGAATTCTAGCCCTGGCCTGTTTTAGAGATAAAACCAAGTAGAGCCCAGGAAGCCAACCAGTAGAGAAGGAAAAAAAGTCTCCTTGACTCATTTCTTTATCTTTCTTTGGGTTATTTTCCTCTATTTTTGTACATTTCTGAATAATTCCTGGCTTTTCAAAACTCCCTGTGTGCTTCTAGATATATCCTTCCCAAAACTGGGCACTCCCAACCAGGCTGACAGCTGGACTGAGGCTGGTGGAACAGCCCGTGAGCTCTCCTAAGCTTGGTCTTGGTCCCACAGAAGAAACTCCTTCCATCATTTGGAACCCTTTGTCTTTGGTCACAGCCACAAAGCTCAGCAGAGCTGGGAGCAGCCCTTCCCAAGCCTTTCCTAGTCCACAGAAAATATGGATTTGTGCCTCCTCGTGCAGTCTCAGTGCAGTTTCTGTAAGTTTGGACAGCCAGCTTTTCCCTGCTTAGATCATCTGAGTGGATTTGGAGCTATCGACCCTCATTAAATGTGTTCCCTGTGTATTTTTTTCCCTTTTCCCCCCAAAATTCCAAGTTTGTGGATGGAATGCAGGTCAGCAAATGAGAGGGGATGAGGAGCTTGCAGACAAACGATGTTGGAGCACTGGTTCCTGTTTCTTCCTTCCGTTTTGGGAGGCAGGATGAAGAGGCAGGGAGCACAGAATTGGCTCATCCTCCCAGTGGCAGAGCCTCCTGCAGGAGTGGGAGCATTCCCGGGAATTAGGGACACGCAGAGCAGAGTGGAGAACACAGAGAGGAATATTTGTCATCAAATCTCAGCATCCAAACCCAGTCCAGGTGGAGGGAGCTGGGCTGGCAGCTCCTGGGGAGCACAAACTGTGCTCAGCAGGATGCAGGAGGGAGCTCCCCCAGGCTCAGCTGCTGCTTTCCAGCACAGATCCTGGGGAAGGAAACATTCCCAGCACCTTTTTCTCTCCTGGGGGATTCAGGGGTGGCAGCATTTGCTGTGCCTGTGCTGGCACACGTGTGTTTGCACCTTTGCTCCCCACGAACGTGCTCCACCTTCGGAAGGAGCCGTCGGAGATGCTCACCTGGAATGAATCAGGTCCTGCTGGAGTAAAGCTGAGCTGCCTTGTGCTGGCTGAGGACCAAGCCCAGACAAGTGTATGGATGTGGTTTACCTGGTTTGTAAAGTTGTCTGAGGGATGGTTTGTTTTGGAAGCTCACCAGCCTTCCCAGACTGAATTTGGAGAGCTTCCACGAGCTCAAACTGCTGGAGGTGAAGGACTGTTCACCTCCTCCACTGATGGAACAGTGCAGCCCCACTTATTTGAAATACAGCTGCACTCTGCAGCATCAGAGCATTTTATGTCCACTCCAAGTGCTTCATTCTCCGAGGAAAGCCTTTTTCTTTCCTCCCTCAGGCCCCCCGCCCAGCATTTAAACCCAAGGAGGCAAAGCCTGAAGGGTCCCCGCCTCTATCTAATCATGGGAACTATTGCTTAGTATTGATATTGCCTTATTAAAGCAATTAGCCGAGCATTTCAGAAGCTTGTTAATGCTTCTAGAGTGACTTCTAATGAGGGATAATGATAACAAGCATGGAAGGTCTCTGGTGAACTTTAGATAATGATGTAAATCTGAGAAAGGTCAATGGTATCCGTGGATTCGATGATGGCCGTTCCATTTCCGTTCATTACCTGGTTCAGCTTTTATTTTCTCTTCCCAGGCCATTTCCATCTGCAGGAACCTGTTCCTTATCCAATCTAGAGCCCCAGCACTCGGAGCACAGATTGACTTAGCCATGAAATAAATGATGCTGAGCCTTTAGTGCTCCTTGTAATGAGCTCAAGTCTAGACAAGAACAAATCAATTAGCGAAAGGGAAGCAGGAACAACAGGAGGCACCACGCAGGGACAGTGTTTGCATTTACATAGCAAAACATTTCCCCAGAGGATCCCAAAACAGGGGGCTGCACTACCCAAAACCGGGCTGGGGAGAGGATAATGCCAGAGGGAAGGGAGATCAAACAGGGAGATGGAAAAGGGTCCTGGAGGGAGGCAAGAAATGGAGCAGCTTCGGCAGAACTGGGCTGGGAAGTTGAGGAGTGACAGCGAGGTCTGGAGCTGTCACACCTGAGCTTTTATTGACTCTTAGACAAATTTTAAATCTTGATATTGCTATTAAGTAGGCATTTTTTGGCATTGAAGTATCACTAAGGGGTCTGGGCTGGCTGACTTCTGGTTTGTCCCTGTGTTTTAATGTATATATATTTATATATATATATATAAATGGTGCAGATATTCAAACCCTGCTGTGATAAACTCAAAACAATAAATCACGGCCCCAACCCACCTCCCACAGGAGTGCAAACCAGGCTTTCCAGGGGTACAAAATCCCAGGATCGGGCTTGGAAAGGCTGTGGGGATGAGACCAGGCACTGCTCAGTGCAGGATATCACAGGAGGCTTTGGCTGGAGGTGCCATGCAGCCCTGGCAGGAGCAGAGGAAGGGTATTTCCACCCCATGCCAGGGTGCAGCTCTGGTCTGAACACTGTGTTCTGAAGAGGTTTGAGGGATCAAGCGAGGGTGCCTTGGGGACAGACTGAAGGAAGATTCTATTCAGGAAAAAGGATGGGGAGAGATGGCTCGACTGCTCCATGCTGGCACTCCCCTGGTACACTCAGGAGATACCAAAAGGCCATTTAATCTGCTAGAGATAAGGATAAAAGCCTATTACCGAGCCAGGCAAACTCCAAATGGAAATAAAGGGCACTTTTTCTCTTTTTTCCCTCAAGTGAGGGCGATCACCCAGAGGAAAGGACTCCTCAGTGGGTCACTGAAGTGCCTCTGGCAGTGGGTGAGGGACAGCAGGGCACCAGCAGGAGTGACTGCCCTCATCTGTGGGCTCCTCCCTGCCCCCAAAGCTCGATTGAAACTCAGATTAGAACCCCAAACCCACCTAAGCCTTGCAGTGGGGACTGCCCTGCTCTTCCTGACCTGCAGATTGGTTTCTCCAGATTAATCCTGGGCTTTCTCCATCACCTCACCATCACTGGAGCATGAATTGCTTCCTTGCTCCCCGTGCCTCAGTTTCCCCAGCAGCCCCAATTCTGCCTGAATTCCTGCCCTTGCCTGGGTGCTGTTGTGAGGATTAATAATTAACAACCAGATTTTTAAACCTGGGCTGAGTTCAGAGCGTTGTTCCGGGCTGGTACAGAAATCAAAGGAGGCACAAGGTAATTGTAAATCATTTTCAGGAAGTCGTTTCATGCCTTTGGTGGAGGGATGTGTAGAAGGGAAAAGTATGGAATGCTTTCCATTCATCCACTCCTCACCGAGATTTTGAGCCCAGTGTTTAGATCAGCTTCTGATTATTAGTGCAAATATTTGCTCTTTGTTTATTATTCTGCACATCTCTAAGGTGGAAGAGGAAGGGAAGGAGGAAGGGCTGGTGAGAGGGGCAGATGGGAATTATTAAATGGGTAAATAAAAGGCCAGTCAGCACATGAATCACTCCAGATCCCAGCCTGGAAAGGTCCCCGAGCTGGGGAACCCCTTCCTTGAGCACAAAGGGATTGCAGTGGAGGGGGCAATGGGACTGGGATCAGGATTTTTGTCTGATCCTAATTTTTAGGCTGCGAAGTTCTACGTGATGGGATAAACACCTTGATCCTGGGCTTTCCCAGGTCTCATTTCCAGTGCTAAGCTGCTTCCCCCAGTCCTGCCTTCATCTGAAATTCCTTTCTTGACTGATTTACCCCAGGTTTGTCTGAATATCTGCACTATTTTTATATATATACATATATACACTACATATGTGGAAATGCACACTACATACATATATAAACCACATAATTAGAACTTCAGAAGTTCCTATTTAAAAGATATCCCCAAACCAACCCAAAATAGCCCCCAAAACCCACACAGCATTGCCATGGAGCATCTGCTGCCTTCTCCCCAAGTTCCTCCCAGAAGAATGGATGAAGAGTAAGAGTTGCCCCGTGGTTTGGATGAAATTATGTCTCTTTATTAGGTCTCTCTTCTCGGGAAACAATTTATTAGCCACAAGAATGTTGTGTTATACTACCTCCTCCTTTTTGCCTGGGAATTTACAGTTCACACACTGCACCAGCACATAAATCCAGTTTTATTTCTCAATTTATTCACCTGGAACTAAGTGGATTAAATCTTTTTTTTTTTTCTTTTTCTTTTTTTTCCTTTTTTTTTTAAAGGAGACCAGCACTGCATTTCCAACCAGCACCACTGCAAACAACAGCCAGACAAATTAGAGGTGGCTGCGGCCGTGCAGTCGCTTTCCACACCAACTTTCATGCTCGCCGAGCTTAATGGCGATTTTTTTTCCCCCCCCTCTTTAATTTTACCTTTAATGACCCTCTTAATAAACCGGGATTGATTAGAATTTGGCTTTAAGAGATGAAAGGGCTCTGCAATTATCTACTTGTATATGCCCTTCAGTAAACTACCTTGTCTGCCCCTCTCCCACCTCCCCTTCTTAAGAAGACTTTCCCAGGTCCCTCTTGGCTGCGGTTGAACGATGTTGGCTCATGTCCATGCTGCAACAAAGACCTGGCATTCCAGCTGTCTGCTTCTAATCTCCAGTGTCAGCTCTTGTTAATGTTTCAGCATGAAATCAGAGGGGGCAAAGCTGCATGGAATATTAAAACCATGATCAGAATTCCACTGAAATGCTGATAGTCTGCGAGAGCGCCATTAGGAAGGCCGGCAAATCGCTGCCTGGTGTTGAATAAAAATAAAAAAAAAAGGAAAAAAAAAAAAAAAGAAAAGATTTCCATCCATGGGGGGAAGTACAATCAGTGAATCGCTGGGCTAAATTAGCATTTTTTCAATTGGGGATCGAAGTTGATTTATTGTTCTACACAACATTAATGTAACTGTGTGCTTGACCTGTTAAGGCAGCTAATTTTTCATTTAAATGGGTTCTTTCTGTATGCAAAAAGGTTGTAATCATATTTCAACTTTGCAAAGTGATCAGGGAAGTACTGGACTGTTTCAAAATTGTCTTAAGGAGTCTCTCTTCCCTCCCTCCCTCTCTCCCCTTCCCCTCTCTTCTGCCTAGTGGTCAAGGGCAAGCAGTTTGGGGTTTTTTTCATTAAAAAAAAAGCTGTCTCAAGTAATAAGCTTAATTGTCATTTGACTTGAGCTGTTTTACACCACTTTGACCATGTAAAAAAAGCATCTGAGTGGGTGTAAATATCACAGCCCCAAGCCCTGCAACAGGAGCTGAGTGTACAGGGAGGGTCTGCCCCATTATTAATTGCAGGGTTTGCATAAAAAAGGGGGGATTTTTATCCTTCCACATTTATTTTTCTCACTCTCCTGAGCAAACAATTGCTGGATACAACTGCAGACATCTTGTATATTCTGCAGATATTTAAAGAATATATTAAAAAGCTCTGATTTCAGTGGTAGAAGAATTAGGAATTATGAGAAATAAGGACTGAGCAGTGTGACCAACACAAAGCTGGGTACAGAACGAGCAGTGCAGCAATTCCTGCTGCTTTCAATCGACTTTGCACCATCTCTGCACGGGAAGAGCTGTAGTTTTCCAGTTTGCAAATGGAAGTGATGACTTACTGGAAGTGACGCTGCCTGGGAGAAAGTGTTACTGATGACGGCTCGGAGAAAAATGAAGCTGTCCAGGAGCAAATTTAGTTTTCTGCTCTGAAAGGCCACTCTCTTTTGTCATTTCTAGTTTGGGGAGGGAGGGATGGGTGTTCAGAAATCCAATCTGCACGAGGAACCTGCTGAGGTTGTCCCTTCCTTCCTGGGTGAGGAGGTGGAGATCTTCCCCCTCCAAGGCTGGCAGGGTGGGAACCCCTTCCCCACCTGAGCCCAGCTCGTTTCCTGTTAAATGCATCCACCTCAAACTCTGTCATCCCCAACTGTTGCTGCCTCCTCGTCCAGCTTTGCCCCGACCTGGGAAGAGCCTTTGTCCCAAGTGACATTCCCCAGATGACAATGGCCAGCACCCCGGAGCCTCCTCCCCGAGCACGGGAAGATAATATACATTTCCAATTAGTGGCACACATTCTGGTCATGTTCTCTTTTTACTCCCTAACTATCTTTGTTTTGCTCCAGAGCTGTTCGGTCATTAATGAAATCCTGCAGTTCTGCTAATCCTGGATACAATGCAGCTTTTCTCTGGCAAGCTATCCCTGACATAAAACTACAGTTACCCAAGCTCCCCACCACATTAAGATTCGTTGTCATTTGCCTTTCATTACATACCTGATGTAGCACAGTAGCAGTCAAATGTCCTTGGCAGGCAAAGCAAAGTATTTAATTGTATTAGTTTCCGCTTGCTCCGCCTTAAGAACATTTTTTTTTTTTTTTGCCTTGGGAGGGAAGGAAAAAAAAACCAGAGAGAAAAAAAAATCCTGTATCATGGAAACTTCATATTTCAGTTGGATGTAAATGGAATTATACTTCTCCAAGCCACGCTGCAGCCCCCTCCCCAGCAGCACTGTAGTGCCAGTGCCATATGAAATGCCTCTCCAGCGAGGAGAACAATGAGGCATTCATCAAAGGGAAGCAGTGATTAGATGTTTTTCATTTTCAGAACTTTAAGAGATAAATAGGGGCCCTGTTCCTCCATTTGATGTACAGTACTGGTGGGATTCAATTAATCTCTGCTGATAAATTCCAAATTTCTGCGAGAGTGTTTCTGGGGGGGAAGAGTGGCACACAGAATGGTGGCTTCAGTTCCTCAGAACAGGAGTGCTGGGTTTCAATAAAGAAGTAGATTAAAGAGGGCAGGGATGGCCATGGGGCCTGGAGCAGGGCTATGAAGCTGTACAGCTTTGTCCTTGCTTTTTCCCAATGTTTCCCTTCAAAAAAAAGGACATTGGATGGAATAAGGAGCAAAACATTAAAACTCCAGCTTGTATTTTAAGAGACCTGAATTCTGAACCTGAATTTTCTGCGAAGTTTTTGAGTCTCTTGGTGTGTTTGTGCCCAGTTCTGTTAAACATCACAATTTTCTGCTTCATCAAGATGCTGGGGAAAGTTTTGTTTTAAAACTCTCTTGAAAGGCTCAGGTACCGCGGGGTTAAAACGCCTGAGTACCACGGGGTTAAGCAGTGCAGAATTCTCTACAGGTAAACCCAATCTCAAAGCTTAATTTCTTCAGTTTTCCTCTGCCTATGCAGAATTACAACCAAAGGGAGGCCGAGGCCTGGCTGCCTCACGGCCTATGAAAAACGCGCGGCCCAGAGCACGGCCCAGGCCGTGCACGTGTGTCCCTAAAGCTGTCCCTGCAATTGATAACAACTCACCCATGGCTTCCCACGGACCATTTTATTAATCAGATCAATGAGTGAACGGGCCTCCAACCCTGAACGTGCAGCTCGTCCTTGCTGCAGCAAATGAAGGATATCGACGGAGCAGGTTTGTGCTGCCGCCGCCGCCGCGAGAGCTGGGTGGGTGCGCCAAGAAAATAGGTCAGGTTTGATCAATACAGAGCTGCTTTCAGGAGGGCTGAGGCTACTTTGTAGCAATGAACCAGCTCAATTAAAAGGAATAAATAAGGTGGGGAGCTATCAGGCCTAATTTAGGGCTGAAGTAGAGAAGGAATAAGCTGCTGGCGGTGGAGTTGTGGGAGTGCTCTGGGGCGGCTCAGTGGAGGTGCTGCTCCTCAGAGAGGTTCCCCATGGATGTCACGGGGAATTCAGGTGACACACGAGCTGCTGTAGCCCTCTGGGGGGGTTTAAACACTTTAAAGCCCAGCTCAGCACAATCCCAAACTTGTAATATCGTGCACACACTTTAACGGATCTGCCTTAAATTGCCACAAGGCCTTCTGGGTCTATTTGTGGTTTTTATCACGGTCATGTTTCACTGCTAGAATTTATAATCTGCCTTTCCTTGTGATTATTCTGCACTAAAACCACTCTGGGTGTTTTGCTGCAGCACCAGCAGCCATTTATTTAGGGTGGCACACACTGGGAAGTCAAAAGATTTAAAAAATGGTGTTCATTAAGGGTTTGATCCTGCTCCCATTCACCTCTCTAGAAAACCTGCCACTGGTTTCCCCAGAGCAGAGCCAGTCCCTGATGAAACACAAGTTTACCACAGAGGAAAAGATGGGGATTTATGGTCAAACCCTGCACTCGTTTTCCAGAGCAGCACCACGGAAAAATCAAGGGAAAAGTGGCAGCTGTACCCATGAGTTGAGAAATGTTTTTGGCACAAATCTTCATCTTTGGATTTGAAAGATGCAGCAGGTCCTTTGTAGTCCCCAGGACTGATGTCAGGCTTGGTGGGGTCAATAGGAATTTCTCAAATTATTTCAAGGGCTTTGGATCAAACCTAAAGCCAAAGTGCTCATAAAAAGTCAGGAACTAGACATAGATTTGGGGAGATCATTGGGTGAAAAAAGTGAGTTTTCTGCATTTCTGCTGGTTTTATCAGGTGCTTTCTGAATGCAGCTCAGCCTGTATTATCTGCAAGATTTTATGTCACTGCAGTATCTCAAGCTGCACCGATAACAGGATCTCACAATGGATTCTTAACACAAAACATGTAGAGAGTTTGGGAAGGTTTAGTCTCTGGATTAACTGAGTGGAAAATGTCTTTCACTGGAGCTACAGATGGCTCCCAACACAGGGGAGGAATCTGGAGGAGAAAATCAGAACCTCTTTGTCTTTTCAACTTCATTAGGTTTTCCAAAGCTCTGAGCAAGATTGTTCACGAAATGAGGGAAGAGATGGAGAATTATTATTTTTCATATCCCTTCATTTGTTTTCATCTCCTCTTTTCCATAACAGAAGGCATTAAATGCATTTCTCATGATAAAAAATATGAGTGTGAGGGGAAAAAATTCAAGTCTTTTGTGGGTTTTTTGTACATACAAGACGTTGATACTCGAAGATCTAGCAGGAAAATAAAATGAAAATATTACACACCCAGTCCTGAACTTGAGGCAGTGGAAAGCAGCAATTTAATGATAATTCTGCCTTGTTTGGGTTTTCTCCATGAGGTTTCTCCCCGTGAGGAGGTGGATTGCTGATGTGCTGGGGTGAGGTTGCTGCGTCCCTGGTGTCACAGGGACATGGTGACAAGTCATGTCCTAGGGCTCTTATCAAATTCCAAATTACAGCTTTTTGCTGACTCTATCACCTGTCCAGGGGGGCTGGGGGAGCACGGCAGGGACAGTGTCCCCGAGCTGGGGACAGAATATCCTCCTTTGTGAGATTAACTTATCAAATCAAACTCCAGTGATGTGATCAAGGAAGTCAGGGCTCTGTATGATAGAATTTCCAATCTGGGCTGATTTTCTCTTGGATAGGAAGCCACGTGTGGGGATAATTCTGTCCAGGGTGAAGTGGAGCTCCGGGTGCTGATGGAACCACCACCAGCAGTGTGTGAGCACCATTCCTGGCCCTTTCCAGTGACATTACTGAGAAGCCTGGGTGATTCTCATTTAATTTTTCAAGCCCTTTACTGTAAAAGCCTCACAGCTCCATGACAGAACATTTAGAAAACATCTCCTCTTTGTGAGAAAATGAGAGGCCAGCCCAGCCAGCAACTGCAGAGGAAATCTGCAGCCTGTGTTTGGAGCACATTAATAACATGACGAGTGACCTTTCTGGAGACAAGAAATGCGTGGAATTGATTGTCCTACCCAGGAGCTGGGCAGAGCTATAGATCGGTTATTTTCAGCCCAATCTTTGTTGTGGTCACATCTTTGGCCAGTCTCGGCTCAGTGTGGGTATAGTTTAGTCTGGTTAAATCCAAATGCAGCCGAGGAACGAGAACAATGCCTTGGTGTGGCTGCCAAAGGTGCAGCTGCTGGTGGCCATGCTGGAGCTTCTACATTGCAGAGCTGCTCCTAAAGAAGAGTTTATGAAGCTTCTGTTGTCCTTAAAGCTGCAGATTCTCACTTTTCTAGTTTTTATTTCTATTTATTTATTTATATTTATGTATTTATATACAGACATATGTGATTTTTTGTTATGAGCTGGCAGAACGATGATAATTCAATCCCAGGAAATTTTCAGTATTTTGGTTACTTCAGGCTTCATTGGGGAATAAAAATCCCAGAGTGCAACGTCCTTCTTAATATTTATTAATCGCAAGGGTGTCTTCATGATTGTGACAACCTGGAGGTCCCAAATCTGAAGCAATCTCTTGGTGGGTTTCTCCAGCCTGAGATTTGGGAGTTTTCCTCAGTTTTACTTGGAAATCAGAGAAGCTTCCCTGGGTTATATCACCAAAAACCAACCTTTTTCACTTTAAGTATTGCTTGGTCTACCCAGTGCCATAAACTCCCAGGACAAACCAAGAAGGTTAATCCAGGGAGAAAACAACTGGCCTGAACCCCTACGGGTAATTTTCCAGCTGGAGTGAGGGCAGGGAATTGCCTGGTACCCAGGAGTGTGGTGAATGTCTGCTTCCTGCCTGTATCCAGGAGTAATATCCAGAATCCATTAGAGGGATGCCTAATCATCTTAACCTGTCAGATCCCAACCACCCTCTTTTAAGAGCCAATTTGTTTTTCTGCCAGATCGATGTTCTTATCTGTAATTGCACAGGCCATGAATGGCACCCAATAACCAGTTAATATTCAGTTCCATTCCACAGCAGGGTGGGGAGCAGGGAAATGTCTTAATTTAAACATTTATTGTACAACTGTGAAAATGTCCTAAGTGAAATTAATTGAAGCTCGGGGAGAATAACTTATAAATCACCTTGTCTGGCTTGCATAAAATGATCCAAGGATATGCTGAATTCTTATCGTGGGGCTCTGTGGAGCTGCAGAAAGCTTTAACCCTGAGGTTACCACTGTTATTCCAGCTCCAAGATGGGAGAAATCTGACTCCTACAGGTTATGGGATCAAGGCAGGGCTGATCTAATTAATAATAAGCCACCAATTTTTACTGTTGCCCCTCAGACGTGGCCGGTGCCTGACAGTTTGGGTGTGGTGCCAACACCCTCGGCCATCCCTGCATTCTGCTTTAAAAAGGGGGAATAATCCATCAGACTGTGCTTTCCACGGGACAAATACCACCAGAAAGTGGGAAAAAACCAACCTGGATGCCGTCAGCAGAACGGGATATAAACAAAAGTGGCTTAAGCACAAGCTGGAAGTTAGGAAGGGTGAGGGGGGATTTGAAGAGCGCATCGAGACACAAACAACCCGCAGAGAATTTATTGATTTGCGAGGAGGAGTGGGCCTGTGAGGGAAAGAGTTGTCACACTTGAGGGAGGCTTGGAGAACACTTCAGGAAAAGCACAGTGTTGCAGAGAAATAAATCCTGCATCTCCCCATTAACCCTTCGAGGGAAGCGCTGATGGAGCTTTGAGAGCACACCTGGAATTTGGGAAGGACGTGAGTGAGTCATTGATGGGGGAGAAGGAAAAAAGTGATAATCCTGCTCAAATCAGCTGCTCCGTAGGAAACTCTCCCCGTTTGGAGATATTCCTGCTGCACACTGCAAATCAGCGAGGCTTAATTAAGCTCTGGGCAAGGCTGGATGTGGAGGTTATTGGAAATAGACTTCAGGGAAAATCCTGAATATGAGAGAGGTGAGCCAGAGCAGCTCCTGGAGGGGAAATCACATCCCTGTAACAGACACTGGGAGCAGGTCAGCAAACCAGGGGGTAAAGGAGGACTGGGTGACAGAATTTATATGGAAAATTTGGGGATAAAGTCCCTGAGAAGGGGTGCTAAGGAAGCCAAGGACCCAAGGGCTGACTGGTAAAGCCCTGATGTGGTTTAGGTGGGAGGAAAATGCCCTTCCCATCCCTACAACACCCCAAGATGGGAGTAACTATTCCTGTTTCATCTCAAAAATCACTGCTGTGCCCAGGGTTTTGTAGTTGCTAGAATATATTTACTATTGAGTTGGGAAAGTGGAAAAATAAGGCAGGAAAAGTGATTTTGGGGCTAAGATGGAGGTGGCTGAATGGTTTTAAAGGAACCCTGTGTAGTCAAAGGGAAATCTTGAGGGGCTGGGTGGAAATTCCCAGCTGGCAACTCCAAGGGGACTCTTCAAAAGAATATTTGGACAGCCCGTATCTATCTAAGTTATGGCCAAAGGGGGGAAAAAAAGAGGTCTGTGAGTGAGCAGTTCAATGGTATCACTGTTCAGGCTGCAGCAGTGGCTAAAAAAACCCAGTGAAGTGGCAGGAAAACCCCACAAACTCGTAGGGAACATGATATTGAAAATATAAGATATTACATTGGTGTCCCGTGATATTGGTCACTCCTAAGCAAAGGGGACAGGGAATAAATAGAAACAGCTGGGAGACGGACAACAGAAATAATTAGAGGCCTGCAAAAGTGCTCAAAAGAATAATTTCTTGAAAGAGATTGTTCAGATGAGAGAACATAGGAGTAAATAATAAAAGGAGCAGGGAAGGTGAATTGCAGCACATTGAAAACGCTCAGAAAGAACTGGGTTTTGTACAGTTGACAAAAACCTGTGGAGCTCTTTGTCTCTTGACATGGTTGAGGCCAGGAATCTGGTGGGATTGAAAAATTCATTGAACATTTGTACAGTGAATGGAAACATCTGCAGTGAAATGGGTGGGATGCTATTCTTAGCAAAGAACCAGCACCAACCCTCCTACTTCAGGGCATAGTTTAAATAGTGGCTGAGGAAAGGGGAGGGAAGAAAATTCCTCATTAAAGGTTTTTCCCTCGTGATCCAGGAGGAGATAGGCACCCAAAAAAATGTGATTATCACCGCAATAATTTTGGCATTGCCTTAAATAAATATTTCAACGCGTAGTTTTTACTACAGCTTGTAGTTTTTTATGACGGTTTATTGCTATGTTATCCCAATTTTTGTGAAAGGAAGGGGAGTTTAAGAGGGAATTGAAATTCCTCCTCGCTGCAATATGGCATCATCGATGCACAGCTGTACACAGGTGCTGGAGGCAGTGGTGGAACAAGTTTATTACACTCAATTAAAATTTATTGCACAGGTAGGTTTAGGTGCTAGAACTAAAAAAAGATTATTTGTGGTGTTCCCTAATAGGGAGATGAGACTCTTGCACAATTTGCAGAGGTGGAGGAGCACTGAAAATAAGGACGAATTTTGATTTATTCATTTTGATTTATTTTGTTTTTTAAAATTATTATTAATTTTTAATTGAGAGGAAGCTCATCTCCAGCTGGGATGGAGGGCAGGGCAGAGGAGAGGTGCCCTGGGGCAGGGCTGGGGGTCCCAGGGCTGGGCACCTGTTGTGCTTTGCCCCTAAAACCCCTCAGCCCTGGCAGGTGCCTCAGCCCAGGGCAGGGGCTCAGCCCAGCTTTCCTCAGTGCCCCTGGATCCCTGCACAAAAGCGTCAAAGAAAACCTGGGGAGCCCAAAATTCGCTGGCCAAAAATTCATCCCCAGGGAAGAAAGGAAAGCAGAACAAACCAGCAAAGCCCCAGCCCAGGATTTCCAGACAAGCTGGGACTTGGTGACACAGGCAGTAAATTTGAGAGCTTCTTGCCACCTCCTCCTGGTGGGATTCACTTGGAACTTTTCAATATAAACACGGCTAAAACTGGGCTCAGGTAGGGCTTTTATGGCCAGGCTCTGCAATTTCCCTGCAAACCACAGGACAGGGCACTGGGACAGTCCTGGCCACCTCCCCTTGCTGCAAAATCCTTATTAAATCACTGAAAATGCACATGCAGGGAGCAGAATCACATCTCTGGCTCAAAAGCAGACACAAAACACAGAAAGAAGGGAAGAAAAGCATCGTGTTAGAGCAGAAGATACGTCAGGCAAAAGAGTTTTGCAACATTCTTTAGCTGGGATAAATGTGCATGTATATGTGTGTATGTATTTATATATATTTATATTTATTGCTGGCTGCACCGGGAATTCTTGTTCTGTTTTGCAACCCAGATCAGTGCAACAGGAAAATAAAATGCTGAGCCACCACACAAACCTCTTGTCTCTCTTTTCTGTGTCAACTCTTGCTCACAGAGAATAGCATTTCGTTTCCTACTGTCGAGGCAGCAGCAACCAAAGTGAATGTTCATATGTGTGGTGAGGCATTTGTCCCTGGAAAAATAACATCTCTTCTTCTATTAACGTTTTAATTAATCCCTTTTAGTTATGAAATGTAACTTTACATTACATAAAAAAAAATTACATGCAGTCTCTTAATCTGCTAATCCTTTCTCCAGACA
This sequence comes from Platysteira castanea, assembly GCA_013397175.1. Lineage (NCBI taxonomy): Eukaryota > Metazoa > Chordata > Aves > Passeriformes > Platysteira > Platysteira castanea. The sequence goes on along the minus strand of VYXC01009177.1, from coordinate 329,506 downwards.
AGCTGGTTCTTTTTAAATCAACTGCCATTTTATCAACCCAATGGAGCAGAGATCCGGACTCAACTCTATTCAACAATACATTCTTTTCATGAGAGACTGGCCTAGCTAATATGACACCACAAAGGGCTTGAGGAATTCCAAATACCCAGCTCTTTGGATTAAAAGCATAATAATCCCATGCAGTTTTTTGTTCAGAATTGATAGAATGGTTGTATAGTGAGTCACACTTGTTTGAACTTATCAAAGTAACAATATATCAAGCATTTCGTAGGATGATATTTTATTTTCTCAGGTTGATTCAACTTCTTTCAAGTTTTTTTTTGTTTTGTTTTGTTTTGTTTTTTGGGGGTTTTTTTTGGTAAGCATGTATCGATGACTGCCAAATGCCCCTGCAGTTAAACAATTAAAACCTATAATTAAGCACAGCATCCGATAGCTGCAGTTTGGTGGCCGGGTTTCTGTACAGTTTCTATACAGACACGAGCACTGTTCGTGCCAGGGCAGCGAGCAGCACTCGGCCTGCAGAAGCTCTTGAGGCTGCAGTGACTCCTTCCCCTGGCCGTGGGCATGACTTTGCTCTGTTTCCAGCTCTGGGAGCCGAAGCAGGGCAGCTTTTGTGTGCCAAGGAGCCCCTCGGGAGGTGGCGAGCGAGGCTGGCGGGTGCATGGCAGCTTTTGTGTGCCAAGGAGCCCCTCGGGAGGTGGCGAGCGAGGCTGGCGGGTGCATGGCAGCTTTTGTGTGCCAAGGAGCCCCTCGGGAGGTGGCGAGTGAGGCTGGCGGGTGCGCGGCCCAGTGGCCTCAATAAACCCCGCGTGAGGCTGCAGCCCTGGGGAGGCTCCTCAGCCCATCCCCTCCCTTTCTGCTCGGGATGGGGCGAGGCTGAGCCCCCGGGTTGCTCCCAGACAGGTTTCTGAGCTTGTTACAACAATCATCAGAGGCAATCACCGACAGAAAGGCTCCTCCGAGGGAGCTGAGGTGGCCGCGGCCGTGGCACGGCCCTGGTTGGGAACGGGTGTTTTTGTGGCTAACGCGGTTCCTGCCCGAGCCAGGGGGACTGGGAGCACGTTTGGAGGAGTTGAGGGGCTGGACCTGCACTCCCAGCTGTGTGACAGGCTCCACAGAGCAGCCTTAGCAGGGAACACTTTGGCTGCCTCTCTCCAGATTCCCAGGAGAGCAGGGAACAGATATTCCCTCTATCCCAAACTCCATGGGACAGGGCAGTTTCCATATTCCCATCTCTGGAAGTGTCCAAAGCCAGGCTGGATGGTCAAGGCCAACCTGGCCTGGTGGAAGGTGTCTCTGCCCGTGGCAGGGTTGGAATGAGGTGGATTTTAAGGTCCCATCCAACCCAACCCATTCCAGGATTTTTGCACTGGTCACAGCCACGTACACAAACCCCGATCCCCAATCCAGCATCTCCCCAAAGCAGCGCTGTGGGAGAACCTCTTCGTCTTCTTCTTCTTCTCACAGGGCAGCCACAATTCCCTGTGATGAATCAAAACATCCAGAACTTGTCTGGCCAGTGGGGCTGAGCTGGAAGTGCTGACTGGAGCATGGCAAAATCCACGGAGCCTCCGAGGATGCTCCTTCACTCGCTGGCCTCCACATTTTCTGTAAAAAACCAGGACTGAGAGAACCCTCCCGTGCTGTTGCCATCCTCCCCATGCCCTGCTCGAGGAGCAGAAATGTCTTGTGGCTGGGCTGCTGAGTCCTCAGCTGTGTCCCCGCAGAGAACACAGAACTTCCTTTATTTTATTTATGTTTTTGTTTTCATTGTCATAACTCTTCCCTCGAGTTCCCACCCCTCCTACTCCATATGGCATCTCACAAGGGAACAATGGAGAGCTCTTCAGGGGTTCCTACTATAACTCTTCAGAAGCAAAGGATTCTCCGAGGAGCTGGTTGGATTTTTCATCCCAATTATTTCAATATTTCTACTGAATTTCAAAACTAAATGCATTCGCAGCAGAATTGGCAGCGCTCAGGCGAATATTTTTCATTTTTACTTTCGACCAACTGTGGAGTTAACCAGAACATTTTGAAATTTGATTCCTCTTGCCAGTGCCTGCTGTAAAGAAGGGAAATTTGGGAAGGGTGGTGGCAGAAATGTTTGCTGATTTCCCTCTTTCTTCTCTTTTCAGTTTGGGGCCCGACCCCAAAAGCAGCGAGCCTCCTCCCTGGGCTGGAGGAATTAAAGTGTTAACGAGGAAGCAAACACAATTTAAAACTTCAGCTCTGGAAAAGGAGAAAAAAAAAGCAAGGACAGCCATGATTTTTCAGGCCAGACGAGTTCTCCTTCCCTCAGCCAGGAGAATCTTGTTTGCACGCCTCCTTCAAGGAGGGCTTGGTCCCTCCATGCTCCTCCAGTGCCCCTTTAAACAAACACGTCCCAGCAGAGCAGCTATAAATAGCAGCGAGGTGGAAATGGCTGGGTAGGTTTCTATGCCCTCCTTTGTGTTCCCATTTTTCAAACACACCAACCTTCTCCCCTTTCCCCCCCTCCCCGTTCCCTCCACAATGTGTGGTTATATATAGAATATTTATAATAGTTCCCTATTTCCAAGCAATTTTCACCACTGCCACGCAGCAGGAAGAAATTGAGAAATTGCTGGTTGTTTGTTTATTTATTTCTCCGTGGCAATGTGCACTTAATCCTGCGGAGTGTGGCAAAATATTCTGTCTGGATGGCGTGGATGGAAACGTATCCAGCCTATAGATGGATGGATTCATGTTTGTGTGTGCTTTTTAAATGCAGACCACATTGATTGCAATGTGGAACTCATGAAGATGGGAGATATTCTTATCTCTGCAGGAAATAAAGGGGTTTTGGGGGAATATTTATGGGCAAGATGTTGCCCAGCTCATCCACCCCATTATTCACTCGAAGGCACTGGGGGTTAAAGGTTTGCTGGGAAGGAAGGGAATGAGAGTCCAGGGACGAAGATCCCAGGGCTGTCCCTAAATCCTTGGATCAGAGAAGAGCTGGGCTTGGAAGGGACCTCTGGACATCACTCAGACCAACCCCCACGCCCAGGCAGGTGACCCAGGAACGTGCTCAGCTGATTTTGGGATGTCTCCAGAGAGGGACACTCCAGGCTCTCCCTGGGCAGCTGCTCCACGGCTCTGCCACCTTGAAAGAGCTTTGGGAAGAGCTTTTTCCTCGTGTTGAGGTGGAACGTGTTATGTTTTATTTTATGGCCATTGCTGCTCATCCTGTCACACTGAACAGAGCCTGGCCCCATCCTCTGGCAGCCCCTGGAGATATTTCCATGCCACTCAAAGCCAGAGGGGAATACTGGGGGAATATCAGCGTGCACTGAGGCCCCTCTCCCACTCTTCCCTTGGCATCTGCTGTTGGCAGCTCTTAATGGGATACGGGGCTTAATGGCTAATTACTACCCAGCCCTATTAGTGATCCTTCCTCCTTGCCAGAGGAGAGGAGAAGGGGTTTAAGGGATCACGATTCTGATTCCATGGCAGAAGCTGAGGGTTCCTGAGGTTTCAGGTTTGGATGGCTCCAGGGTCCAAGGCAGGCCCGGATGGTGCCGTGCAGTGTTTGAAGGGTGTGGGAAAAGAAATGAAATTCCTATCACTGATCTTGGCTCCTTCAGCTTAAAGGATTCATTTTCTTCAGGTTTGTTTCTCACTCAGGACCCACCTTTCCCCTCCCCACCCAAAAAAAGAGAAGATTCAGGTGTTTTCATTTTTTTAAATCAAGCCCAGTGGGGTAGAAAAAGAGGAGGAAAAAGGGGAAGGGCAAAACTTGAGTCAGGACTTAAGTCCTGGGGTTGGATTTATCCCAGGTCCAGTGTCCTTCTAAGCTTTCTAAGAGCTGGATAAAGCCCCTCCAGGGTTTGTCTGTAAAATTGGCTGTGCTGTGTTTGGTTCAAGGTCCTTGTCACCAGCTTCCAGCCCTCAGCAGGAGCCAGGAGCTGATGCTCAGAGCTCCAGAAGAATGCCAGCAATGCCTTCACAGCTGCCCAGAACGTGGCATTACCTTCTGGTGACCTGAGTTCTCGTGTTTGCCAGCTCAGGTGGGCCTTTCTTCTATTTATTAACGTACATGCACTTAAAATTCTTTTTTATGAATGGACTTCGTAACCTCTTGTGCCACTGAGTTCCCCAAATTCACTGTGGACTGTGTGACAACCAGGTGTGGCTTTTACAAGAGTTTTTTTCGCTAATTCAAAGCAAGAATTTTTTAGGACCGGGACTCCCCTGCTGCAGGGAGAACGTGAAATATGTAACAGAGCAGTAGCAGGTTTTGAGCTATTTTTCCCTTGATTGCCGTTGACAAGCCCTGTCTATCAGCTTAGGGAAATGAAAAAGAGCAAGCATCCATCTCAGCCCTTTCTTCCCCCAGCATCAGGCGGCATCTGAAGAGAAGCGCTATTATCCGAGGGGATTAGAGCCCCGAGAATGCGCCAGGGCCGTCGAGGCGCGGTGGGTGCGGCCCCGAGCGCTCCGAGGGCCGAGCAGGAACGCGGGGCCGCTGCCGGGGGAGCCCCGGAACGCCGGGGGGAACCCGGGGGAGCCTCCGCTGCCAACTCGGGGCTGCCGGGGTGGGCGCCGAGCGATGCGGAGCGAGGCAGCCGCGGCGGCAAAGGCAGGGCTGGGGGCGGGCGGGGGGATTCAAAGGCAGATTAAGCTCCCGGTGTGTTTTGCTCTCGCTCCTGAAGTATCTGTCTCATGCTGTTCCCCTCTTAATCTGCCGGCTACGGCTAATAGCTGATCAGAGCAGCGCTTTAATGAGTCAGCCGGATTGTTTGCACAAACATTCGCCGGGCTGGTGGAACCAGCAGCGGGGTGATGCTGGATCCTCCCTCCACCTGCGCGCTCCCCTCGCTCCCACCCTCCTTCCTGCATCAAGGGCACCTGAACAGGCTCAGGTTGCTGCTTCAAGTGTGTTCCCGTCCCTGCAGCATCCTTTTCCTCACCCTTTTCCTTCCTCCCCACCAGCCAGAAGGGATTTGGTGGCTCCGGGTGTAATTGACAACAGGGCTTAGCCTCAGCACTGCCTTTCACACGGGGTGTGAATTACTGAGCTCGGTTTCTCACCTCCGAGTGCCTTTGTCGAGATTGGAACAGTAAAAGCTGTGCAGGAAGAGCCCAGTGCCCAGCACAACTCAGGAGATTAAATTCAAACGCTTTTCGGGGTGCGCCGACAGATTTACAACTTAAATAATTTGCTTTGAAATTATTTCAGGCGTTTCATATCAAGGTAACAGTTTGGCCTGAAAAACAAATGTTTGCAGTCTCATTCATTAATTACTGTTATGAGGGATCCGAGCTTTACAGGTTCCGGTCCAAATCTGCTTCCCTTGGCCTCATCTCAGCACTACAAAAACAACTTTCCATCTCTGCAGTGCCTTTCCCTGTGACATTCTGAGAGCCCTCGATAAAAATTAATTAATCCATAATGCAAAATTGCCAAAGCTGGAGAAAGAGCTCCCAACTCTTCCAAAGGTATTGCTTTGCATGGAGGTCTGGGCAGAAGGAAACTCCTGATGGTGCTGCCATGCTGGAAAACGCACCTTTTAAAAGAGTTTTTAGTAATGCTGTGTGGGCAAAGTGAGCATTCAATATTATTCTCTTCCACAGATGGAGAAAACAGTCACCAAGTGACTAAATAATTTGCTTGTAGTCACATGGAGAAGAACACAGTGTTCCTCAGCTGAGCCACGTGTTCTTGTTCCTCTCCTGCACTCTCAACGTGGAGCAGGGAATCGAAAGGTTCAGATCCCTGTGTTCTGCAAAAGGGAAAGATCTGGGCCTCTTTTGAGAGCCCACAGTTCCCATTCAGCGAGCTGTGCTCATGTCCTGGCTAAATTTCAATTTGCCAAGGTATTTTTGATTTTTCTAAAATTACGCTCTCGCTGTGCACGACTCTTCCTCCCTGCCAGGTTCAAGTTCACGTTAAATGTTATGGGTTTTAAAAGTTCGTAGCACTCCATCATCCAAAGATTTCCCTTGCAAAGTTTGGGTTCCTGATCTAAATCCAGGTGAGAGACTTTGAGATGGATGTGGAGCCATGGAAATGCCAGCAAGCCACTGTCCTGTCCGTGTCAATTTTATTTTTATTATTATTGGTACCAATATTAAACCTATTGCAGTTGTTATGTAATAGGACCTCCAAAGTCCTTTTGAGTGTGGTACCTTACAAAGGATTTTTAATTTTGACTCTTTTTTTCGTACAACCTGTAACTGAAGTTTTACTGTGATTTCAACTGCTTAGAAAATTATGAAATTGTGTTTTATCCAGTTTTGGGGTTCTTTTAATGTAAGAACGCACTTATAGGCAGCAGCGGAGATCATTCCCCACCCTTTCTGGATATATTCCTGATAAATACATGATGGGGAGGTGATTCCTGCTGGAGAATTTATTGCCTGAACAAACAAAGCCCAGGAGGGGAACAGGTATTGCCCAAGCAGGGTGACACCCACAGTGCTGCTGGGCTGAGAGAACAACGGGAATTTTGCGATCCCAGAACCCCAGACTGGTTTGGGATAGACGGGACCTCAAAACTCATCGATCCCCAACCTGCTGCCATGGCCAGGGATATCTTTGATGTTCTAGGATGTGCTGAAACCTCTGCTTTGGGCTGCCCTTGCTGCCGGGACCTCTCCCGCTGATCATCATCCCGCTCACTCCTCTCCTTCCCACGCGTGCCTGCTCAAATCTTCCCCGGCCGCCTGAAAGCCGCTGCTCCAGCAGAGAAACAACCCCGTGTGCTCTTGAGAGAGCATCCCCACCTTCCCAGCCCCTAGCCGGGAGCGGCCGCCGAGACGTTCCAGGGAGAAAAACCCCGAAGGGCAAATCGGGTCCAGGCTCCCCGGCGCTGCAGCGGGAGGGAGGCAGCGCGGGAAGGGTTAAGGATTACCGGGGCTGGGGATGACAGGCTGATGTGCTTTCCAGGTAATCAGGATAAACCGCAGCTCATTAGAAAAGGGATGAGCCGGAGCCGTCTGTAAAACCCGAGCACCTCGAGCAGGGGGGGCTCGGTTCTTGGAGAGCGCGGGCGGGCGGCGCAGGGAGCGGAGCCGGGGGCTCGTCCCTGCCGGTCAATAGGGCTGGGGCTGGCTCCTGCTCGTTCATCGCGTCCTGGCGGGGCTGCGGTGCGGGATCGATCCGCTGCAGAGCCGGGGGATGCTCTCAGACGTGCTGGGTGTGGTGCAGGGCTCGGCTGAAAGCGCCGCTCTGGGTGGTTTTTTTGCTAAGCTGCCAAGACAGATCCCTGGAAGTGGCTGGTGTTTAGGTTTTTATTTATTTATTTATTTTTCCTCCCCCTTTCTCTTTCTTCTTCTCCTCCTCCAGGCAGGCAGTGGCAAATGGCTGCCTGGCTGAAAGAGCTGTATGCTTTCTGTCTCTCGTGATTGTTTTCTGTATCCAGCCTGTTCCAAAGGCTGAGATTCTGGGAATGGGCATCCCGAGCTCAGCCTCTGCATCCCAGCCTTCCCTCCCTGTCTGCAGAGCTGTGCTGGAGAGCTGAGCCCTGCAGAGCTCAGCCCCTCCTCAACACGTCAAGTTTAAACCTTTGCAACACGTTATTTTCATGCTCTGCAGGGACTTTTACAAGAGGATTGAGATACTCCTCCAGTGTATTATAGGGAAAGAAACATTATTCCCTTTAAAATGAAAGTATTGGAGGGAAAAAAAATGCTTACAAGTGCACTACAACCAAGGATCATGTTTCCTGGCATGGTCTAAGTGCTCATTTGCTTTATAGTGCTCTCAAACCTGTGTTAAATCCTCCTGAATTGGATATTCAGCTGAAGACAGGGGTTGGCTCATGGTACATCTTCCAGTTAGGCAGCAAATACTGCAGAATGTGAGCTTTGCTCACCTTCCTAAAGAAAAAAACCCCGAAATAGTTTGGGGTTTTGGGATTTTACAAACCTGGCACTGGGAGGTACAGCAGAGGTCACAGGAGGATTTTTGGCTTTGCATGTCCTGGGTGCAGCCTTGGGACCAAAACTGTGCTGGGCCTTTCTCAATTCTGTTTTCTTTGTTGGGGTTTGCCACAGTTAAATTCTCCTTGCCCAGAGGGAGGCAGGGTCTCTGGTCTCACTCACCTGGGCCTCAGCTTCCCAGGCAGAGCCACGGGGAGGGAAGGATGCTGGAATTGCCCAAGGAACTTGGGGATTGTGCAAGAGCAAAATGGAATTTAGTCTTGCAGTGTATTCAATCTTTGGAAACCTGTAAAACTGATGGCGAGTTCAGCTTGAGAGGAAACTTCCCTTGGTCAAAATGGATGTTGAGATTTTTCTTAAAAATAATGAATAATGTTCTTTATATTATTTATTTAATAATTTTCTTTATATTCTTTATTTAATAATATTCTTTTATTGCTTACTCTTTCCTAAACAGGAGCTGTAAGTGGTGTCCAGGACCTGGAACCCATCAGTTCCTGGAGGTGCCTGGCCAGGCTGTACAATTTAAGGATGCCCAACACAATTCTGCTCTTAGAAACCAAGATAATTTGCCCAATATTGGCTTTTTTTTGCCTTTTCTGTTGCCTCTAGATCTTTGCATGAGGAGAAGGCAGTTTGCTGCACTTAAAACTCAAATATTACCAATGTCACACTCTTTAAAAAAATAAAGAAGAATCCCTCCAACATTTCCTCTTCGATTTTCCGACCTCTTGGCCACCTATCCTCTTTCTCCTTGCTTGACTTTGTCCTAGTTAATATTCCAACAGGTGTTTCCTTTTTCAGTGGAATTTTTTAGGCCGCTGTCTCAAGAGGCCTTCTGCATAATAATGCTGTATTCATTATGTGCCCGCCTTGCTGGGAGAGAACTTTATTTTCTTAACCCCACCATTTCCCCTCCGTGCAGGGGCTGCAGCAGGGACAGAGTTGGGACTTTCAGCATCTCCTGCTCTCTGGTTTTTGATGAAATCCCCACATGGCACCATTTCACCTCAGCCCTGCCAGGAGGGTGATGAGGATTTAAGGGAGAACTGAAGCAAAAAAAAATCTCTTTTTTCCACCGTGTTTTTTGCATAGCATCCCATTTTTTTTTCTTTGCAAAGCATCTCAATTCTGGTTTTGTGACCATTGGAAAAGACAAAGTTAAAAATAATGGAATTAAAGCTTGTAGGCAAAAGATTCACCCCGTGGTGCCCTCGGGTGAGTTCTGATATTGCTGGAATTTGTTGTGGTGGCATTTGGGTTTGAGGGGTGACAGGAGCCACTGGTTAATTCCTACAATGATTTATGTCGAGGTCACTTCTCTGCCTGCTGTGAAATTTGCCCCTTTCTACCTCTGGATGATGCTGAGCCTTCAGTGCCAGAGTGCAGGGGAAGATAAAACTGAGGAGAAAATGTTTTGTTTCAAGGTTTTACCAATTTCAATGTATTTGTTTTAAAAAGAAGAGCAGAGGGATTTAAGAACTCTGTTTCCCAGGGTGTGAAATGCTGCTCTGTGCAGTCATAACTCCCAAAACTGGTTTTTTCAATTAAAAAAAAACAACCAGGAGGGAAAAAGTAACGCTGCAAATCAGATCCTCACATTATTCAAGGAGTAGCCAGTTATGATTTGTCCCAAACTGATTAAATCAAATATTCCCACCAAGCCAAACTCAACACCCCGTGACATCACCAAAGCCAAAAGTTTAGATGTTTTCAAGACAAAATGTGGCATTTGGAGGAACACGTGCCAGCAAATGTGCATGCACATGAAAATTTGTGAGATAAAATTTTGATTTGTGAGATTTCCCCTTATTTCTTTATTTCCTTGATGGACATCCACAGTTCCCAGTCCCACACCTGAGGTGGTGCCTGGTTAGGAGGGTTTGAATGCAGAAAACAGGATTTTGCTGCCATTTGCACAGATTTTCTCCCCAGTGAAGTGCCAGTGAAGAGGTTCTGGTGTCCTGGGTGTGGGGCACTGATCAGTGGGAAAAGGGGCTCCCATAACCCTCCCAACCCCGGCCCCTAAATAAAAACCAGACCTGCCAACATTTTCCTGTGTCCCATGGATGCCCAACAACCCATAATTACTTATCATGGATGGCGAGGGAGCAGAAGGAAAGAGAGATGGGAGTGCTGAAGCCATAAAAAACTATGAATAGATTGGGTTCTTCTGTCCTAACTCCATTAAAAATTGAGTGCACGGTAATGTTTTGCTATTCTTAGAGCAGATAACTTTTTAAAAGGTTACAGCAAATAAACTCCTCGCTGCTGCAGAGCCAGCACGGAATTCTAGCCTGGGGTGGAGCGGGGTGGCCTCAATGTGGTGCTGCAAATTGTTGGAAATCAGACAATTGCAGTTCTTGGAAGCTTTAATATTGATTAAGGAAATCATCAGGTGGGAAGGTGGGTACAGGACTGGATTCATGAGTGAAGTGATCAGTTCAGATGTTTAAAAAAACCCCAAAACAACCCTGAAAAACTGCTCAGTTTGGTGGATTGGGGGCTCAGAAGAAAATGTGGAAGTGGGAGATGATGTTGCCAAAAGTATTTGAGGTTTTTCGGGTTTATTTTCTGTCAGCCAGACACGAAGGGCAGCAATTACCTGGGCTGTAATTCCTGCAACACAAACCCATTTTCACAGCACAACTGTGAGTGAAATTATTAAATCCAAAAGAATCATTAAATCAGATTCGATTTATTCTACTTGGTTACTTGGTCGGTGGCAATTATAATTTATATTCTTGTGAATTCTTAGCCTACCCATACATTATTTTGGTGTTTTCACCTCTGGTTCTCCACAAAGATGTTTTTTGCTTGGTCATCCTTGTAAATATGCAGATGAAAACATGGATATATTGGGATAAATTTTGAATTCAAGGGTGTATCAGAGATCTAAACTGCTGGATATTCAGAATCCTATTGGATACTTATAACTACTTCTTATCTTTTTAAGGTTCCTACAGGCAGCAACGTTAAAAAAATCTGTCACAACTCTAAATATTTCAGTGGTTAAAAATATTGATCACAAAATCCTCGTTTGGGGGAGAGTTTTCTGCTCCTGTTGTTTTAAGGTGGGCTCTGCATTCTGCAGCACTGTGACTATTTTCCAATACTTGGAATTATGAGTAAATGGAATTACTGCCCCATCCCATCCTTTCTGTTTACATTGCATAATTACCAGCCCCTCTCCATGCCTCATAATAATTGACTTGATATTGATAAATAGATTGGCTAATACAGTAAATGATTATTCCCCACTAAACGAATCAGGGTGCTTTTGACTTCAAGTGCCATTAATGATAAATGCAGGGATTGGGGACAGCTTTTGCACTCTGCATGGAGCAGCCCCTGGATAAACACCCAGGGAGAGCAGGACCAGAGCCCAGGGATGCTGCTCCTTCCCCGCTCTGGGCATTTCCCACCTTTCCTTCTCCTCCTGAACTCGCTCCTGGTACCTACAGCAGGGAAAGGCTTCCCTGGAAAGCTCCCGGGGGAGGTTTGGAGCAGATATTTGGGCAAATATTTTCATGGGAAGGGTTGCAAAGGGTTGGAATGGGAGAGGTGGGGCCACCACTCCTGGAAGGGCTCAAAAAACGTCTGCATGTGGCACCTGAGGACAGGGTTGGGTGGTGCTGGGTGATGGTTGGACTTGATTTTAGACATTTTTTCCAAGCTTAATGATTGTATGGAGTTATTTAAACCCTTTTTAAGGGTCAGGACAGCTCAAAATGAATTCCAGGGTGGACGTTCCATCCACGGCGTCCCTGTGTCAAGTGCTGGTGTCACCACCCACCTCTCTGGGGGTGTTTTTTTCCCCAGAAAGAGTTGTTACATCACCTTTATTGTTGTTGTTGTTGCTAATTCCTGTAGCATTGCTACAGTCTGAGCACAGCCAGGGGATTTGGTACCAATACCTCGAATTCCTCGAGCCCACAATACTTCTGGAGCCACTTGAGTCAATTCTGGGATTGAAACGCTGGAATTTTCAGATGGAAAGAGGGTGGAGGCTCTTCCTTTGGAATACCTGGCTTCTAATCCAGGCAATTCGGGATCCTGGTGGAGATTTTGGTACCTGCAGACCCCCTCAGCCTTTCCTGGCCCAACCTGCTGGGAGCTGGCAGCCAGGATGATTTATGGCAGTGAGTTCTGGACCATATGTTGGGCGAAACCTCGGCTCCAGCAAGAGGGGCTGTGGGGGAGGAGGCAGCACTGGCCTGGATTTCGTGGCATCGGGTTCACAGCTGCTGCCTGCGTGTGGGAAGGGCGGTGGGAGACAGGGGAAATAACTTTCCCTGCCTGCAAAGAGGGCACAGCAATCTCTGGGCCTTAATTCCACCATTCATCAACAGTAAAGTCACTGTTTTAATGGAACTGAGGGTTGGATGTAGCAAGGAAAATGTGATTTTTAGGCATTTAAAGTCCTATCTCTTTCCTTTCTTTCCTCTCTTGCGGTCCCTTAATTAACCTTAATCCTGGCCAGATAATGAATGAAACCTCAAATACCAGCACACATTACATAATCCATAAACATTCCATCCCAGCCTCATTACAGCACCAGGATTAAGGTGAAAATAAAGGGGGACAAAAAAAGAGCTAAAATTAATTTAACAAAACGGGAATCGGCCTTTAAATGGATGGGAATTGCAACCTGAAGTTCCAGTTCTGCAGCATCACATCCAATTTGCTGGAGGCCTGCAGCTGATTTATGTCAGGGTCCCAAATTCTGGGAATGCTTGAGCATGGGCTGAGCTGGAAGGTAAATCATCCCCACGGCTCCTCTGCCTGCCTTGGGACTCCTTGAGGATGAGTTTGGAGGTGAACTCAGAATCCCCAAAACTTCTGCTGCTTTGCAAAGCTCTTCCAGCTCCCAAAATTAGTGTTGGGTGTAAAATATAAAAAATTGGGGGAGAAAAATGATAATGGTGCTGTGGGGAGAGAGATCCGTGCTCAGCTTCAGGCGAGGGGAAAACTTCTCACTGCTCTTTAAAAGGAAATAAGGTTTTTATTTATCTTCTTTTTTTCCTTAAAACACCAGCATTTCCCTTCTCTCCCTTTTTTTTTTGTTGCCGTATTTGATTGGTTCCTTTTCTCCCTGCTTTAGATCAGGTCTCTCCTTCAGTATTCAATAACATAACGTCTCATAATGATGAATTCTTATAACATCACAACTTTATAATTCAGCTCTTGCCCTTGGGGGTTAATTTTTTAAAGAGAAAATGCAGGAAAAGGTTATTTTGGATATGGAAGATGAATGCCACTGGGAATGCCAGGGAAGCAGGGGGTGTGGATGACAAAGCAGGGTTGGAAAGGGAGATAACAACAAGATTTGAGCTGCTTGTGAGCACAACAGACCTCAAAAGCTGCTTTATTTATGGTCAGCTGAAGGAGGGCTGTAAAAAGTAGGATGAAACTTTTGAATATTGGCATCAAGATTTGAGCTGAACAGACAGAAGTAGGAGCTTCTGCCCTCCAAAACTGGCAAATGCCAATTTACCCCAGCTTTGAGCGAGGTCTCTGCTCAGGCACAGCGTGAGAGGGAGCAGCGATCCAGGCTGGGCAGATGGTGGGGAGGAAACAGTTGCCTACAGCTGCTGGGAGCAGCAAAAAACCCGGCAAGAGCAGCCAAAACACAGCCACATCCAGCTCTGGGACAGGGAAAGCAGAGAGCTGGAGCCTGGGCAGGGAGAGGAGGTGGGAACCGGCTCAGTTTTCATCGTTTGGCCAAGGACGCTGTGCTGAAAAATCACCTTGTTGGGTTTGCTGATCCTTCTGTGTCCCTCAGAAAATTGGTAAAAATGATCAACTAGCAACTGGTGTGATCTGAATTTCGACCAAATCAGTTGGCTTAGCAGGATTTCTCTAGCCAGCTGAACGGGATTGATTTCTAGGGAGTGTTCCTGTGACTCCGAGCTCCCCCAACTCCTTCTTCACTATCAGCTGGAAGATTGAGGAGAAAATGAGCTCGAGCTTGAACCTCCCCATGGAGGGGCAGTTCCTGCTCCCACTGCTCTGCTGCCCACGGGTTGGGCAGTCCCTGGGCAAATTCACCCGTGGGAAAGCAAAGCCCGTGGCTGTGGTATAATCAATATTTTCTGGGGGCAGGGACACAAGAAATCACGACCCCTCACGAAATGGCTCTGTGAGATTTAACAGTAATCATTGTTAAAGTAAAAAATTTAACAATAATAAATCAGTAGTGCAAGAATTTGTTGGTGTGGTTATTAGACAACAAGGTTGTTTCTTTTCTTGGATTTTTGTAGCTACTTCTAGAAATGTATGGACTTTGGTTGTATTAAATGACATAAAATTCACAGATCCTTAGGCACCTGATCACTTCCAAAGAAGATCAGAACTTCTCTATGATTTGGGGGGAAAGGGAAGGATTTACGGAAATCCTGTTACACATTAGAACCTGTTCAAAAGGTGTTTTATTGGTGTTTATAAAAATGGAAACTCCTCACGAAGGAAAATGCACTTAATTAACGCACAGGCCAGATATGATACACTTTTCATTACTGAGCCCTGACTTGGTGGTAATTTGGAATTCTTAATGCTTTGGTCTACTGAGCAGGCACAGCTAAATCTGCTGATTGGTGATAAACCCCCAAATCTGATGACTTTCCAAGGAAGCAATGTCAGTTTTGCCAGCTGACACCAAACACGTTTGGGCTGGTTTGAGAGGGGAGGTTGTGCAACGAGAGCTGCAAGGATGAGCCAAAGCCTCATGGAATCCAGCTTCTCCTGGGGGCTGGATCTGCTCCTTCTGGCCTTCAAAAAGTGGGATGGATATTGGAATCTCCTTGCCCTTGCTCTGGAAAAGAAGTTACTTGGTTTTCCTCAAAAGCTCTGCGTGGTTTTGGGAAAGCAATGGGCTGAGGTGCTGCTAGTTCCATAAATCATGGAATTTCCATTTTTTACCCAATTTCCAAGGCTTCTGTTTCCTCATTTAGCCTGGGGGAGTCTTGTTTTTCTTAACAGAGGTGTGCATTTGTTGTTTTATTGTTCTGGTGTGCTCATTGCTGGGGAGTCTGCAGCATCCTCTGGGATGGGGCTGTGGAAGTGTCCGACCAGAACATGGAAAACTTGGAATTTGTGGAAAATTAAGAGCTGAAATTACATTTGGATTGCTTTTTAAATCTGACAGGGAGGAACTGATGGGAATGAGACGCTTGTCACACTTATAAATCCCCATTTTCAAGGGTGTTGTCCTCTGCATTCTCCATCCCACTTTGTGGTTTCCCCTGCACCTGAAGTTATTCCAGACAATGCTGGACAGTGCCCGGTGTCATCCCAGCTCAGGACTCAGCTCGAAGAGAGATTTGATGCCCTCAGATCGAAGAGCAGGGCTTTCAAATCAGAGCCATCCCTTCTCTGAGTCCCCCAGAACGTTGTTCTGTAATCAGGGAGAGGTGGATTTACGACGTGAGAGGCTGAGCAATCAGAACCTCTCCTTCATCACCGGCATCTCCCCCTCCTGAGCTCCTGCTCTGCTCCCCTCTCTGGGATCAGCCCGGCTGCTCCCAGCCACGGAGAACACGGAATAGCACGGGGGCAGTGTGACCTGTCGGGTGTGAAACCCAAAAACTTCATCCGAAACTGCTCTGGCTTTGCTCCCTGCTGTCCTGTTCTCTTGCTAAGCCTTCTGTTGTAACCTTGGAGCCAGAAAATTTTCACACACTTTAATGTAAATAATAGCCAGTGTTTACTTAGCTGTTCTTTTGCTTACATTTTTGTGCTATCAGAGAAAGTTTGATGAGCATCCTTTTTCTGCAGTGGGATTGAAGAGGAGGTGACATGTCCTCCAATCCCTGGTGGAACTGAGAAACCTATAACTACGAGAAATGTAAATAAACTTTTGCCTTTTTCTCTTTCTGCTCAACCTGGCAGGTGTCAGAGTCTCCCTTCTTGTGTCCTCTAGTGACAGCTCCCCCTGCAACCCCACCTCCCGCTAAAAACCCAAACGATTAATTAAAAAATTAATTTGCTGCTCTGAGGGGGTTCATTGGCATGTGGTAAAACTCAGGGAGGACTTTGAAAACTAAGCAATTTTAATTTTTTGTTTTAGGATAAAATAGCTTATTTTAAAATCCTTCTCATTTAAAGCTGACCAGTCTTTAAGATAATGAACATTCTCTATCTACAACATCTTTGCTTTAAAAGTTCTGCCAGGAAAGACTCTGGTTCTGTAAGAAACTGAACAAAATGATGAATTTCATCAATTGTGTCTCTCTCTGTTGCTTCTGTGGGGTGTGTGTGTCTGTTAATTGAGATATCTCTAATTAAACCAAAGAAATCTGATGTTCTACACAGCTCTGATTGGTACTAATTGTGCTACCAAGCAATAAAATCAGATCTGCTCTCTTAAACCAGCAGTAGTGCTCCTAAAGAATGGAATTTTTGGGGATCACCCTGCCTTTTTGGGGATCACCCTCCCTTTTTAGAGATCCTCCCTTTTATGGATTTTTATTCCCTCTGCTCTGCAGTGCCAGGAACACCTTTTGCAAGGCTCCTTTTCTGAGCTCATTTTTGGGCAGCACAGCCACAGCAAGGTCCCGCCACCTGCATTTTTAATTCCTGGGGATATTTCAGTGCCAGGTGGGGAAAGAGTGGGAGATGGAGTCCTTGCAACAACCTCTGCCACTGGATCTTTCCAGCAAGCCAGGGAGACAGCGAAAAATAGTCAACATTATTTCAGCACAGTGGGGAAGGAGGGATGAAAGCTCTGCAAATGAATTCATTGTGACAACCTTTGTGAAGGATCCGAGTGTTTGATCTTTTAAAAGAGTTAATAATTCTTTGGAGAGATTAAAGAATAAAAGTGGCTGGGAGGAGGAGAGGAAGTTGACTTTCTTTCCCCTGATTCTGTCAAAATAGTAAATAAAAAAGAGCAAATCCCTAAATTTAGCCGGCTTCTCCCCATATCACCTCTTTTTTTGGGTGTTGATGCATGTCATGTTTGGGTCCTTGTAGTAGAGAAACACTTGGAAATGTGACCCCTCAGATAAAGATTTTGGGCAATGATCTAATGGGCTTCTATCCAATGGAAATGGATCTAAAAAGCAAAGTCATTAAATGCCTGGAAATCAGAATTTCCACCGTGCTGGGGTTGATGATGTTTTACACATTTCCAAAAAGCCAGACCTTCAACCACAGGGTTGGGTTTGGCCCCCGACTGCTGCACCAAGCTCTGAAGTTCTTTGCACTGCCATGCTAAAATATATCTTAGATTAATTTTTGGTTTCTTGTAGCTTAAAAAACCTCGTATTTTAGTTGTTTGCTTAAAACTAACTCAGACTGCTGTGATGCAAACAGTAAATTCCTGTTACATTTTTTTGAGGTATTACTTTTAAAAAAACCCAAAACAACCCCCTAGGATTTAAAACAGGAAAGTTTTTTTTATCAAATGACCTGATGTTACTCTTATTTTAAAATAAGGGAATTAACTCTGTTGCAGTTTTGGGGGGAATAAAACCTTTCTGCTTTGAGGAAGCACTGATAATTAAAAAACAGATGAGGATTTTTGGTTTAGCCTGGCCATTACCCACCTTTAAGCAGCAAACAAATAAATACAGGCTGGCTGGTAACAGCTGCCATGTATGAGTGGGACAGGGTAGGAAGAGTGGTGTAATCATTTCTCCATCAAATTCTGAACAGCCCTTCCTATGATAAGACCCCAGGGTCCTCCAGGCTGAGCCAGAAACTCCTCTGGACTGGAGCTGCACAGGAAGGGCACTCAGTGGAGGCATCTATTTCAAAAGCCACACATAATGAAGATTAATTAGTCCTTCTTTAGCGGCCCAAAGTTAAATACACACAGCCAAGGCCTTGGGCTTCCTCACACGACCAGGAGTTTCCATGGAAAGCAGAGAAGGTTAAAAAGTGGTTGACAGAAGGAAGAGGGTCAGCTCCCCTGTAAAGTTACCTTAAAAGTGTACCAGGATGGACTTTTCTTGTTCACATACAGGAATAAAATGCCTTGAGGGGCACTTTGAGCAATGCAGGGTCAGATTCTGTGTCTGCAGTAGCGCAGCTTCTCCAACCACGTTCTATTTAATTGTCTCTTTGGTGGCTGAGAGCATCCCATCTCCCTTATTCCATGCAATATTCTTGCCTTTCAAAAGGACAAATTCATGTACCTACATCTTGAATTTTCCAGCCATTAGCTGGGTTTTGATTGGACTTCAGAGCTTTGCAATGGCAACTTTTCCTTCCGCTTTGTTTTCCTCTGAGGCATCACTCGGCCTTGAATGTGGTCTGGGATGAGTTTATGCTTTGATCCTACAGTGCCAGGCCTAGGACCTCAACTAAAGGCTGGACTTGATCTCAGAGGTCTTGTCCAATGTTAAGGAGTCCATGATTTGGATCTCTCAAGAGGGAAGCAAGGCACCAATGCAGCGTGTCCTGCAGCTGAGGGTGTTGGGAGAGGATGGGAATGATCTGTGCTTTTCCAGTGACGCCTTAGGTTTTAACTTCTATATTTTTCAAATCCTGTACTGCCCAGTGTGTAACTCTGAAGTTCCTTGTAGCTCGTGAGCTGCTCTCTTAGGCCGGACAGACACAACAAAACTTCTCTGAGCTGTTCAAGGACACTCGGGCTGTCCTAGGCCCAAAGGTGTAAACTGGGACCATGAGAGAGGTGGAGAAATTGAAGAGAGCTGAAGTTTTAATTGGTGAATTTATGCTGAGATGCAAATGGACCAAACCTATAACAGTGTCAAGAACTCGTGACTCATTGTCCACCTTGGGGTCCATTTTATGGAAGCAGCCTCTGGCTCCCCAGGGTGTGCCTTGAAGGCCTTCAAATAAATCCCTGCCTTTATTCCCTTACTCCTGTCTAGTCTGTGTTTCTGGGTGGCTGAGGGATGAGGCATCACCAGCGGGAGGATGCCTTGGGGTGGCTGGCAGAAGGAGGGGCTGTGTCTCACACAATCAGTGGCACAGGCAGGGTTTGACTTTTCCAAACCCTTCCTAGGGCCAGGCTGTCCCCACTCAGAGCTTTGGCTGCCGGCTCAGGAGCGGGGAAGGAGCCCCGGCTGCTCCCGAGTGTCCCCAGCACCTTTGGGCACACAAAATCCTGGCCGTGCCTTATTGTCAGGGCTGCCGACTGCTCTCATTAACTTCAAGTGGCATCAAGTGCTCAGCACAATGGCCAACCGAGCCCTCCACTTCTTTAAAGTGATCTTTGGGGTTTCATATTTATTTGCAAACCAGGGGCGGCGCGGATCCCAAAAGAAAAGGGTTTTCCTCCTCGCCCGGAGCTGGAGGTGGACACATGGAGCCAAGGCATGTTCTGCCAGCACAATGAACTTATGAATAAGATCATACTTGTATTTGCATTAACACGGCTGGCTTCTCCAGGCAGTTTTACATAATCTCCTTTTCAATGGGGAAGGGTGTCATTTCCCCTTCATTTCATACAGCCCCGCTTTGAAAATGTAGGGAGGAAGTATTTAAAGAAAGTCCGCATTTTATGAAAGGGAAAATTGCCGGCGTTCCTTTGTGTGTCTCAGTAGGATTTGGATAGATTACTCATACTTAAAAAGGAAGGGAGCTTTTGCTTTCTCTTCCCCTTTTTTAAAAAACTTGCATTAACATGATGTATTGACATATTACAAAATCCAGGGAATGCTGGAGAGCGAATCAACCGCGGCTTTGTCCGCAAGTTGCAACAAATTCTTAAAACGTCGTCACCTTCTGAAATAAAATTGTCACATTTTGGATACAGGCAACTTTCATAAGGACTAAAGCTTCACTTCTGAGATAGGGACGACAGCGTGACCTCTTTCACTTGCTTTTTCTTTCTGCTTAAAAATTAATTCTCTTTTTTCCCCCCCCTTTTTGATCCAATGAGCTGGGTACGAGTGCAGCACGTTTTAACCATTTTCATAAATCAAGCAACTGGAATAGATTTTAATACAGAATTGTATTACTGCAGGAATGCCAGGCATGCAGGCTCTAAGCACTAACACTTCTATTAGTTGAATGGAAGCCAATCCTTTAGCTGTAAGCATGTTAAAGGAAAATAATTCCCCTGCTACATCTCGGGGGTCTCTGATGTCAAAAATCCTCCCTGAAGTAACTCACAACTTTTTTCCCCGAGTTGTCCTTGTCTCAGGGGTGTTACAGCTGGTCAGTCACACTCTGGGGAATATGTTTTATGGGCAGATATTAAAGCCCTCGGAGCTGTTCTTCTCTCTCTGACATCCTTTGATTAAAAATGAAGTCATGGAGAAGTAGAAAATCAAGGTTCAGTGCTGGAAGGAGCTATCAGCTCCCACAAAGGCTTTCTATTCCTTCCAGGACCTATATTTATATTTGCTGATGACTCCTTGTCAATCTGACACTTGCTAATCAACCTTTGATGATAATTGTAATTCTTGCTAAGGACACTTCATCCTATGAGGTCAAAAGGACATTTTGTGCACCGAAATGCACTCTGTGCATGTGTGTGCCTGGATCTATGGGCACACGTTCGTATTTATGAGAGATGTTTATGCTAACACTTCTTTTTTGGGTGAATTTATTATAATTCTCCTTTCCCTCATTTGCTGCTGTCTTTTTGCATCTATGAAATGCTGCTCTGTGCTAAATCATTACCAAAATTGAAAAGGGAGGGGTGAACTTGCTGCTCAAAACAGAGGGGAAAATGCAAGAAAACTTTAAAGGTGCTTTTGTAAAAAACTTGATAAATATTCAGCTCACTTTTTTTTTTTTTTTAAGTGAAGGGTTTTTGTGAAATCAGATGATAACATCTTCATCTAAATCCATTTATTATCTCCTATTTGAAAAGCACTTAGCTCAACAGGGCTCTGTGCCTTCACTGAGGTTTCCAGGTATCATCAGATCAAGAATCTTGAGTTAAGCACGGATAAAACATAACAATGTTTGTTATTTTCTCCCTCCAAAAAGAAAGCAAATAACTTCAGGCATCTGACACTGATGGTGTTGACTAAGCCAATTGGGAGGTTTTTTCATTTCATATTGTGGCACTGAATTTCATTCTTTTTTGTTTCCTTTTTGTCTTGACATTCCACAGGTTTTGGATGTGCTGGGCTAACCCCAGTCTAGATCTCTGGAAATAACCAGATTTTGAATTTCAGGGTACCACGTTTGCTAACGAGTCCTGGGTTTGCAGCCCGGGTTCCCAACATTAGGAATTCCAGCAAAGCCCTCCAAGGATGGGTTTCCACCTGCAGGTGCCATTCTTTGGGGGATGAGTCCTCTCCCAAAGGCAGCACCACGGCTGTGCTGTCAGGGGCAGGAGGAGCTGGGCACTGGGGATGGCCGAGCTGCTGGAGGGCAGTGCCCCTTTAATTGCCCTGTTCAGCCTGGTGTGCCAGCCTTGGAGCCGGAGTGGTGCCATAACACGCAGGATAATCCCTTCTTAGAGGAATCTCAGCATCACCTCAGAGACTGGTACCCAGAGACTGCTTCTGGCTCAAGAACTGACCTCAATCAGAGAGCGGGGCGAAAGCAGAAAAGCAAATTATCTCCCCGCTTCCACAGTTTGCTCCCGAAGGACTCCAGAACCTCGCATAAACAAAAACTAATTATAATACACACACACACACAAAAATTTAGTGGAAACTCAAAGCTGTGCTCGTAGGCTGAACAAAAAGGGAGCCGGGAGAGTGAATGTCACAGTGCCATCTACTGACGCCAGCCCAGCGAGGAGGGAGAGCACCCCACTGCAGGGCGAAAAATAAATAAATAAGGCTGGGAGGCTTGGAAGGATTATGTTTAAAGGAAGGGGATGACTGCTAATTACCGTGACAAGAGAGAAAGCCTCACCTACTGACAGGTTATTCATCCCACAAGTGTTAGAATCCTCTTCGGCGATGTCTGTTCTTATAAACCCTGGGAAAAGGCTTGTGCTGGAGGAACAGCTGACCAGAGCCCTCAGTGCCAGCTCCCTTATTTCTATTTTGTCTTGATGAGCTTTACACCAGAGGAGAATTACAGCCTGCTCTGTGGCAAGCAATTTGAAGACATAAAGGAATGCAATTGCGGAATAAAACCCGCTCTGTGTGCTGTGAGATAACTTCACCTGACACAGAAAATGAGCGGTAACTCGGAGGCAGGTAGGAGCAACATGTAATCCAGTTGACATAAATGAAAAGATGATATTGGCAGAAAATTGGGCTGCGTGTGAATAGAAAGGCTGTTGAATAACAGGGAATGGGAAATGACATGCTCAGCAGCAGTGAGGTAGAGATGAAAGGAGTTCAGAAAACATTTGTACGGGAGAAGCCAAGTACGAGTCAACAAAGGCTGGAATCCTCTGCTCCTCGAAGCAGAGCTGAACGCTGCAGCCTTCAGTGCTACCTGTGCTCAGGCTTGGCAAGTGGTAGAGTGTCAAAACAATTAGAGTTTATTCTCTGGTTGCTAATGTGCCAGCTGAAGTGGAGGCTGAGGTGTTCAGCAAAACCATTACTAAGCAAAATGAGGCATCATCCTCTGTGTCACTCGCAGTAATTCCGAGGTAAGAATGAAATGAAGGACGAGCAGAGAGTGATTGGGGATGGAGAGGCAGAGGGAAAAAAAAAAAAGTCAAGAGGTGAGGAGACTGCAGCATGTTGATTGAAAAAGATATTCTATATATTCTGAAGGGTTGTGTCAAGTAGGAGAATTCGGGAGGAGGGGAGAAGTGAGCACCTGAGCTGTGCTTGCTGAGATTCACTCCAGATACGCTGTGGCAGATGGAGCTGACATCCTGAGAGAGGCTAAGAGGTGAAAGTAATAATGAACAGCCTTCAGAAGGTAAAAGCAGAAGAAATATTAGAGCTGTTACAGGAGAGCAAGCAGGAGATGTTTAGATTTATGAGTTCTTTTGGAGAGCAGCCATGGTTTGTCTTTATTTCCTAGTAACTGGCTCTTGGTTTGAGCTTCGTCAGGTCATCAGATCAGTGCCATCAGCTCTGGAAGGTTTTCAGCCCTTCCTTTGGATCATCTAGCAGGCACAAAATGAACATGTGGAGTGCAAGCACGATCTGCTTTTGGGGGAGCTGTCCTGATAAGCAAAAGCAGTGGAAAAAAGTAAGAGGAGAGAGAGGATTTTATTATGGCACCATCTGTCTCGTCGCTGTTAATATTTCTCTCCCCTCTCTGCAGTGATTTTGAAAACTGGGTTTAGGGTTGGATGTTGTAGAAGGGATGGTTCCAGAAGGCACCACGGGTGTCCGTGGTCCATCCGCAGAAAGCAGGGCCTGGCTGAAGGCCCCTGCACGACACTGATCCTAAAAGTAACACACAGAGCTGAGCCTTGGCTTGGAGGAGGGCCAGCGAGTGAACTCCAGCTTGGTGCTCATTTTCTTTGTCTCAATCTCTTCTTCCTTGCTTGACTTCATTTAAAGCTTTTAATGAGAGTCCAGACCTGTCTCGGGCAATGTGCCTTTGCACAGCACCTGGGCCAGGCTCCTCCTGAACATTACAGCAGCCTGGCAAGGGCTCTGCTCTCGTATTTTTCAGCTGATCCAGAGATTTCAAACAGCAGTTTCATTTTTCCTCTTTTAATTTAATTGAAGAATGTAAAGGGAGCTTTTGACTTTTACTGGTGGAACCTGAGGAGGACTGAAGCAGTTTAAACTTGACCGACCTTAATCGTGCAGGGCACCCTTCTAAACTTTTGTTTATCTCCTTTGAGCTGCTGAAGAGAGAAGGGGAAAAAAGAAGAAAAAAACATTTAAAAAGCAGCTTTCAGTTACTAAACCCCCTCGTGGTATTGAATTCTAACCAAGCACATCCAGCCCTGCCAGCCAGAAATGCCAAGAGGAGGAAAGCTGCTGAATCAGAGGAGAATCAGGATTGGGAGGATGGTAGGGAATATGAGAGTAGCACCAGGTGAGTTCATTTGACAGACTTATTGCTGTTTTGTATTTGCAGATCATCTGGGAGAAAACTTCTTGGGTTTTTTTTTATTATCATTGCTGGGTTTTGTTCCTAAATTATTTAGCAAATGTTTCCTGGGAGCCTCTCCCAGCATTTAGATGAGTTATCCCCAGCTACTTGCTGGTCTAAGGAATAAGTTCTGCAGCTCTGAGCTGAGCTTGCAAGATGCTGAAAGCTCTGAGCAGCCTGGGCTGGGTAAAGGGGGGGTTCCTGGTGCTCTGCACCCCTCGGGTTCAAATCTTATTTACAAGGTGAGAGTGGCCACTTCAGTCCTGTGGTTTCCATTCTGCTCCCTCAGCGAGTGACTCTCCAGGGCCTTTCAAACCCCTCCTGCCACCTCCTCAGAGCCCCCCTGGCCCTTTGTCCCCACTGCGGGGGCCTCGGGGGCTGGCAGCACGTGGGAGGGGATGGACACGAAGGTCCAGCAGCAGCAGAAGGTCACCAGGCTGGTTCTGTGCCCTTACCTGACCTTAAGTCCTTCCCGTGGGTCTGCAGTGACCTTCCCTGTGGCTTCTTGGGACCGGCCACCCACTGGTCACCAGCAGTGAGTTTGGGGGTGGTTTGGGAAGTTTGCTTGAACACCGGTGTCCTTCCCTGCCCGGGGGGAGTGTCCCTGGATGGACAGGGTGGACAAATGGCCCTGCCTCTGCAGCCGTGGTGGTTGTGATGGAGCCCCTCCTGCTGTGGGCTGGTCCAGAATCCCCACCACGTTCACCAGGCAGGCATTTCTCTTTTATTTCTCGAGCAGGGACATCTTTGACCCAAATGAAATAATTCCACGGGTGGTGAGCTCCGAGCAAGTGCCCATTTCCCTGTAGACTTTATTGGGGTGCCAACCCAAACCCAGTTTGATTTTGAGGCACCAAGCAGCCCCTGTGGCACATTTTCAGCTCATTTCTTGTTTTGAAGAGCTCCAATCTGGTGCCATTATCAGGAAACTGCGGAGATGCAGCGGGAATGTCTTTGCTGAGCGTGGTTTGCTACAGGAAGCTGTGCAGTCATCGGCTGATTAATGCCAATTTATTTAGAAACAGAGTCTGGCCATGGCTGTCTGCTTCTCCAAAAGATCCTGTTGTGTCCTTTCTCCACCACACTCGCTGGAGCACGTTTGCTAAAGTTGCTGTTGCATATGCTCGGGCAATAAAACATTTACAGCTATTTCAGAAATTGCTGCAGTAGGCAATTTTCCTCATTAATGTTACCATTCTGGATGGGATTTCATGAGGTGTGAAGGCATGCGGAGTCATACCTGACACTATCCCTGTTCCTGCTTGTAATGCCAGCCTCTTTAAGGAAAAATGAAATCAGAAGGGGATGTTTGAGGGGAAGTGGCAGCTCCACATCCAACGATCAGTCAGAGAATCACGGAATGTCCTGAGCTGGGAGGGACCCACCAGGATCATCCATGCCCAGCTCCTGCTGCAGTGATCCTGCTCCTGCTCCTGCAAATTTACCCTGATTGTTCTTTGCTCCTTCTTGCCCAAGACTACGGAGACTTTAAAATACCTCCGGGACCCTGCAGGGAGAAACGGGCTATAAAAACATAACAATAATGATTTCTTTCTCCTGCCTCCACCTGAGGAATCTCTGAGCGTGTTTCAAATATCAAAGAGCAAGAAACCCATTGTAGTGTTGTCCCCTGGGTAAAGGTGGGAAAAGGAGGCCCTGAGAGGTAGAAGGAATTGTACAAGGCTCAATGTAAAGCCAGCAGCAGATCAGGAGGCAGACCCGAGGGCAGGCTTTGGGTTCTGACCCTTTTCGTGGGAGTCATCCCCAATTTGCAGAGAATTTTTTTAATCTGTGCCCAAACACTTCATATCTGGTCAAGAACTGGATGTTTCCTGCAGAAAGAAGGCTTCTCTTCCATTTCAGAAGTGATGGCTGCACTAAAACATAACTACCATGTCACAAATCACAGAATGCTCTGCTCCATCCTCTGTCCCAGAGCTGTACCTCAGCCTGACTCTCCCGTAAATATTAAGACAGATGAGGGATAGGGCCAGGTCAAAGCAGAGAAGATCTGGAATTATTCTTTTCATATTCCAAAAGAATGAGCTCGTGTTATTCCTCACATTTTCAAATTTGCCCCAATTTATGGGGTAGATAAGGCAGGAATTTTGAAGGGCGACATCATGAATTGCTTTTCTTATTGATCACGCTTTTAATGTGCCAACAATGAAAACAATAAAACTTGCATTTAAAAACAAACACTTCTCGCACAGGAGCTGCATTAAAATGACACAAATTGTTTTTGTGGGCTGAATTTAACAGAACACCCATGAGGTTCCACTTAAAAACAACAAGCCAACAAAAATCAAATTGCATTGTTTTACAGGCAAACAAAATGGTGAGCACGCCTTGGGCTACGTTTTCAGCATGTTTTCTTGGGAGATCAAAGCTTAAATCCCATTAACCCTTCAAATGTCAGCCTGGTGAGCTCCTTTCCTGCACCTCTGAGCTTCTGGTGCTGCCTTCAGCAGGAGCCAGGGCTCTGCCTGTCTCTGCTGCTGTTCCTCCCCCACCAGCATCTCCACGGAAGCACCACCTTGTAAGTGGGCAGAGTTCAAACAGCCCCTTCAGCCAGCCCACACTGGTTTCCCATTTTACTGACTTGGAGATCTGGCCAGAAGCCAGCCCTAAAATACATTTATTTTGGTTTTTACCGTTGGCTGTGGTGCTGCGTTCCCCCGCTGGCAAGGGACTGAATGAGGCTTTGTTGGCCAGCAGAGTCGTTCTGGAGCAATTTAGGGTTTGTTGGGTCCTTGTTAAAGATCTCCTGCACATCAGGTGTGTTGGTGATGGAGAGCTGGTTGCTCATCGTGAAGGAAAGCTGATTGATTTTGATGTTTGTCACCTGTTCCAACAACCACTGGGCATCTCAGGTACCTCCTAAATAAATAAAAGCCCATAAGATGCCATTTCCTGAGGGCTTGCTGCTTTCTCAGGGACAAGATATTAATATTTTGCACAAATATTCCTGTTCCATGTGGCAGGCCAGATCCTAGTCTGCCTTCACCCTCATTTCCCTGCTCTGCTGGGACCTTGCCTCGTGTGTGAATACAAAAACCCTTCCAAGCCGTTGTTAATTCCAAATATCTGCGTGTCCACGTACGTCACAAAGGTCAGGAAGACAGAACAGATGCGGCCTTCTGGGGCTGGTTTGGGAGCATGGAAAGGGTGGGGAGCATGGAAAGGTTTGGGAGAGCAGCAGCTTCTCCCCCTTCTGGGACTGGTTTGGGAGCATGGAAAGGGTAAGGAGCATGAAAAGGGTGGGGAGCATGGAAAGGTTTGGGAGAGCAGCAGCTTCTCCTCCTTCTGGGGCTGGTTTGGAAGCATGGAAAGAGTGGGGAGCATGGAAAGGTTGGGGGAGCAGCAGCTGCTCCCCCTTCCAGGACTAGTTTGGGAGCATGAAAAGGTTGGGGAGCATGGAAAGGTTGGGGGAGCAGCAGCTTCTCCCCTCTGAGTGTTTGGGAGCTGCAGGATTTCCCCATCCCAGCCTGAGGTGATACCGAGAGCCCCGTCGGACGCTCGGAGCGTTTGGAAACCTGCCAGGAGAAAGGGGTCAAAAGGGAGGCTTTTCTTCCTTAATTTTTTTTTTTTTTTTGGAAAAAGAGAAGAGAAAAGAGAGGGAGGAGCCCGGGC
>VYXC01009177.1:270686-302057 GCA_013397175.1 Platysteira castanea | reverse complement strand
GGGGGGTTTTTTTTTTTTATTTTTTTTTTTTTTTTTTTTTTTGGAAAAAGAGAAGAGAAAGGAGAGGGAGGAGCCTGGCTGGGGGAACATGGAACCGTGGCAGAAGGTGGACGTGTCCCGGCTCACCCAGGAGCGAGCTGCGCTCCCCCTTGCCGGGCCTCCTGTGCTCCTGCCAGAGCCGAGGGCTGGAAGGCTGCAGCTCCAGTACCAGCCCGCAGCTGTGTGCAGCTGTGTCCAGCTGTGCCTCCCAGCCCCTCACAACTGCATTTTCACACAGGAACAGCCCCTTCCCAAAGGGCTCCCCCCGGCTCATGGCCACGGCCTAAGTGTGTGAAACACGGGGCTGTTATTGGCAGGGCTTTTTGGGGAGGCTTTCACACCCCCAAATAACTCAGCTGGTGTTGGGGTTTTCTCACCTGAGCGCCCCAGTCCCACACCCTGCTCCCCCTTGCCTTTGGGAATGCCTCATCCTTGTGCTTTCCAAGGAAAAGTGGAAGCTAAGCTCACAGTGGTTTCCTTTTGAAGGATTGGGAGGTGAAGCCCCAAAAGGCCAAGGACTCAAATCTGATCTCTCTGTGACCAGAGACAGGACCTGGGGGAACAACTGGAGCTGTGCCAGGGGAGGTTTTGTCGGATTTTAGGAAAGGTTTCTTTCCCCAGAGGGTGATGGGGCACTGAACAGGCTCCTCAGGGCATTTCCACAGCCCCAAGGCTGCCAGAGCTCCAGGACAACGCTCTCAGGGACAGGGTGGGATTTTTGGCATTGTGAAGGGCCAGGAAATGGACTGGGTCATCCTTGTGGGTCCCTTCCCACTCAGGATATTCCGTGATTCAGTGAAATCAGCCCCCCAGGGTTGTCTCCTCCTGAACACCTGCAGTGACAATCTCCCATGGGACGGCAGCGCCTGTTTGTCACCCTCCAGTGACCACGTCCCATGGCAGAGTCCCTACAGCTCTGCTCCAAACTGCAGGCACAGAGTCAAATCTCCCTTTTCACAGAGTAAAATCTCCCTTTTCATAGAGTAAAATCTTCCCTTTCACAGAGTAAAATCTCCCTTTTCACCCTTCACGTGCAGGTGCTTCACAACAAACACCCTAAATCCAAGGGAAATGAGCAAGAAGAAGAAGAAGAAGAACAAAAGAAGAGTATTTGATGGGTTTTTATTTTAGAGACTGGCTGATGATTGGATTGGATCATTTTAAAGGCCTTTTCCAACCTGAATGATTCCATGAACTTTGCTGGATGCTGCACAAGGTTGAAGGAGCATTTGCAGAGCAGAAGGTACAGAAGTTGTGTCATCTTCACTCTTCCTTTTGCTCAACTCTCAATCTGTGAGGAGGAAAATGGCATTTTATCATGGATGGGCAAAAAAAACCCCCAAAGCAGCCTTTTCCAATGTCTTTATTTCTGGCAGTTTGAGGATATTTAGGAGTGGTAGAGGTTGTTATTGCATGTAGGAAGGTTTTATTGCTTCCCCTTCAGTGCAAACTTGGCCGTGTCTGCCCCCTCGATTTCCCCTTTTGCTACTGGGATGAGGAAATGAGGAGAAAGGAGGGAAACACCGAAAAAAGCAGCGCTTGTTTCCCTTTGTCTGCCACTCAGAACTTGCACATGTGTTTTGGGGGAGAGAGGAAAGCAAAATGTATCTCCAGCCAGCTGATTCTGCCTTATCAGACACGATTTGAGGGGAGCTGGGAGGGAATTGCCTGTGCCACCCTCTGCCCGTGGTTCTGTCTCTGCAGCTCCGCAGCTCTTGCAGAGCCTTGTCCCCCAGAATCCACACACCGCAGCCAGGACGGAGCTTTTTCCGCCCTTTTCCAGGGGATTTCAGGAAGGTGGGGAGCTGCAGCACTGCTCTGCTGGAAGCCCAGATTCCAGGGAGAATTCCCCTGCACAATGGGTTGCATTTCAAGAGGTTTGCTCCAAACGCAGCGCAATGGCCGCGTCCGATTTCCAATGTGAAGCGAGGTGTGATTTTTAACTTAATTTTTTATGAATTCTTTTTTTTTTCCCCTAATCCCATCATCATTATTCTGCTCTGAGCCCCTCTGCCAGAGGCTGGTGCTGGTTTGAAATGCAGCTCCTTCCCCTGGTGCCAGCTTGCATGGAAGAAAGGCTGACCTGGGCACTGGGTGGCCGTGGCCAGCGCTGGTGGCACGATGACAGGGCTCTCATTGCTCCCAAGATCCTTTAAATCCATTCCCTGCTCTGAGGCTGCTTTTCAGTTAGCTGGGGTTATCCCCGTTTTGTCCTTGCTGGGGAGATGATGGCTGTTTCCACAGAGGAGAATTTGGATGGAATAATTTCCATCCGAGGCCAACGGGGCCGCTGTGAGGTAGCACAGAAACACCACCCCCTAATGGGGTGCTGGTGGCCTCTTTGGGGTGGGAATGTGGGATCCCACCCCCCTGGTGTTCCCACAGGGTCGTGCTGGACTCTCCTTTACCCCACGCAGCCCATGGAGACGCTGAGGTAGGTCAAGCCAAAACTTTTCCCTGGCCCTACGTTCTCACAAACCATTTTGAAAAGGAAAGTTAATATCTCGGGATTTTTCCTTTTCGGGATACCCAGGAAGCGAAGGCATCAAACGAGCAGGACCTGGTGGGCTCAGGAGGCATCCTGGAGGCATTAGATATGGCTGGCATTCGATCCAACCACTGAGGCTTTCCTGGGTTATTGATTTACCCTTCCTGAGCTCGTGCACGCACAATGGGCCCCATTATGAGGGCCATGTGCATCCCTGCCAACAAACCCCAGAGAGGGGCAGATGTTTCCCACCCCAAAAGTTCATTCCTCTCATGCTGAGAGAGAGAGAGAGAGAGAGAGGCCTCTCCCCAGGACCTCCAAGGCACCGAGGTGCACGTTTCTGGGGGTTTGTGCACATTTGGCTCTCGGGGAGAGGCTGAGAATTCCTTCCCTGTGTGGTTTGCTCACATTCCCAACGGGAATAAAAGCTGGGGTGGTGGAGGAGAACAGCTGCTCTCAGCTGGAGCCTGCTGAGGGCTCTGGGCATGGGCACACCTGGACTTGAGGAGCTGGTTTTTCCATCAAAATAATTTCCTGATTGCTTGTGTTGATGTGTCCTGGATAAAAACGCTCTTGGAGGGGATGAGGTTAATGTGCAAGTGTTTAAAGGGGGATCTCTGGGCCTAAAAAGGGGAATTCTAGGTTTCAAAAGGGAATTCTAGGTCTGAAAGGGGTTTTTCTAGGCCTAAAATGGGGATCTCGAGGTCTGAAAGGCGAGCTCTGGGTCTAAAAGGGGATCTCCAGGTTTAAATAGGGGATCTCTGGGTCTAAATGGGATCTCTAGGTCTAAATGGGATCTCTGGGTTAAAAAGAGGATCTCTAGTTCTAAAAGGGAGTCTTTAGGTCTGAAAAGGGGATCTCTAGATTTAAAAAGGGAACCTCTAGGTCTAAAAAGGGAATCTCTAGGTGTAAAAAGGGCTGTCTCTCGGGGATCCTGGCTGTGCACACTCCAAAGGTGGCAGGGCAGGCAGTGGGAAGAGCATCCCCAAACCAAACTCTCGCTGTCACAAGCTCAGCCCAGAAGAAGTGTCCTTCCACGTGTGGCTCCACTCAGCCAGGCCCAGCCCTGCCAAAGAAACATTCCAGGAAAGTCAGAGATGGGGAAAAAACTCCCCATGCTGGTCAGTGGTACCTCAGTGAGGTACAAACTGGGATTCCAGGGTGATGAGGGGTGTTTAACTCAGGAAAGCACAGCAGGGGCAGCACTAACTGCTGTCTCCTTGGGTGCTGGAGGGAGATATCTCGGGAAAAAAGGCAAATTCTGGTATTTTCCAGGTGTGAGAAATGGGATCATGTTCTCCTGCAATGAAGTGGAAGCAGAGAACAATTCATTTCTAAACATTAAGCCACCAAAATATTGATAAAGGGATGCTTTTCGTTTAAGCTGTTGCCTCCCTGAGAAAAACCTTTGTTTTGCAAAAAACCTCAACTTATTGACTCTGTTTCAACTCAAGATGGGGCATTCCTGAAGTGGAGGTGTGCTTCCCATCCTCTCCCAAATTAAATGCTCCGATTTTCCATTTGGAAATGACTTTTCCATTTTTGTATAGCACAAATACCTTTTTTAAAAAGCCAAAATAGAAATGAAGTTCTTTGGATTTTAGTTGAGGCGGTGGAGAAAATATTTTTGTGTGGGAACAGAGAGGATCTTTGGGCATCTCAACGTTTCGAGTCCTCCTCCTTCTGGTTTTCCAAAATACACCTCAAAATGTGGGAAAATCAGGATTCCAGGAGAGATTCCAGCTTACAAGGAGCAGCTCAGTGTGAAGGTCAGATCTCTATGTTCCTGCACAGCACGTGCCAGAATATTTCACTGCTGGGACAGAAAGTCTGTATTTAAGCAGCAATAACTCACACGAGGAATTGACAGATTGGAATGCACCTGGTTCAGGCTGTTGGTCGCTAATATCATTCCCAGTTTTCTCTGCTGAAAGGCAGCTGGGATAGTTTATGGGATGTCCAGCCTTTCTTAGGGCTGCTGTGCTTAAATATGCCCCCAAATTAAACTGGTGGGGTGGGATCCCTCGGGGGACAGATAAATTCAGGAGTGTGATGGAGCGGCCTCTGTGTTTCCCACGTGGCTGGGCCAAACCGGTCCCTTTAAGGCCACCCCCAAAAATCAGAACCACCCCAAAATCACCAGTTGCCTCTGAAAAATCAAGGCCGAGCTCCCGAGCTGCACTGCTGGCAATATTGTTTAAAAACAATGGGGCTCAATTAGATGGGAATTATTTTAACACTTCGGAAGGCTGCCAAGTCATTTCCTTCTCCTTTATTGATTTTTTCCGTTGCCAGTAAATATATCTGCGGCAGCAGGGTGAAAAGAGAGGGGGGAAAACCAAGCCTTAAAAAGGAGACTGAAACAAGATATGTGCCGTGAACCTCTGGGAAGGAGGAGGACATTTTAAGGCAGGAGGAAGCAGGGGATTCATGGAGGCATTTCACGGGGTTAGACGTGGTAGCAGACAGCCCAATATTATTTTCCTTGCCTGATCCTTTACTTAGATTGGCTCCTGTTTCTTCCCCTCATTGTGCAGTCCCTGCGTGAGCCGCTCTCCGTGTAAAGGCATTCCACCTACATTCCTTTGCCACCGGCTGAGAGCAGGGGGGAGTGCAATTATGTGGGCTAGCGAGACACAAAAGGCTCTGCTCCACAGCTCCAGCTCATAAACTTCGGCTAACTTTGCCCCTCAAAAATATTAAACCCCCCCCAAAAAAACCCAGCCAAACAAAAAACCACCCAAGAGTCTGGTTGGTTCCTCTCCTACCAGCCTGTGAGGGGAGGGTTTGGAGCTGGAACTATCTCACCTATAAATATTTCCCTTCCCAGCACTCTGTAGATCAGCACAGAATAAATAGGTTTTCATTTTTTGGCAGTATCAGCGTTCCTCTCTGGCTTTTTTTTGTGCATGCATCTTCTCCGTGCTAATCACAGAATCCCAGAATGGTCTGGGTTGGGAAGGACCTCAAGGATCCTCTCACTCCACCCCTCTGCCAAGGCAGGGACACCTTCCACTGGAACAGGGAACAGATCGAAAAGTTCCTTGGATAAAAAGGCCACAGGTGAATCATTTTCCAGGGATATTTTTGTCACAACGTTCACTGGGATCTAATGGGGGCCACTATGGAATTTATCCATGAAGTTTCCAGGCTACAGGTGTGACCCTCGAGAGTCGTGTCCCCTCCTGGCTGTAAACCCCAGGAATATCCCACCACAGGCACCCCTGGCAGGGAGCTGGCTCTGGAAGGAGACACGGGAGACACAGAAGCCCAGAAGTGATGAAATCCTCCAGCTGAGGATGCTGGAGCGTGGGACAAACTCTTTAGAAGTTCACATAAACTGGGCCTTTTCCAGGTGAACATCCTCGAGGCTGTTAGCAGGGCCGGGCTTTTTAATTCCACTTCTGAGCTCTGAACTTCATCAGCCGGGCTCTCTCCGTGTGCAGGGCTTTGGAAATGCTGCTGCCCTGCTTTCCATATTGATTTCTGTGCCCCTGCACTCCTTCTCCCCATTTTGTCTAATAAGCAAATTTCATTACCTGACTTCTCAATTTTTCCTCTGGGCCATTCGAATTGCTTGACTGTATTCCTGGCAGAGCCCTTAATTAGAGATGGATCAGAACTGATGTCATTAAACTGATCCATTAACCACACTCTTCCTGTGACTCCAAATGCAGGTGCTTCAGAGAAAATGTGACCTGGATCCAAATCGCCACCGAGTTCGCTGTGCAGAGCCCCAAACCTCCTCAGGCAGCCAAAGATGGAGAGGAAAAGCCAAATTAAACCTTCCACAGATTCTGCCTCAGTCGTCCTGACCCAGGAAACGTCTCTGGGTTTATCCTGCAACCAAAGCATTTGTGATGTGTAGATGATTTCATTTCTTACTGCACTTTTTGGAAGGCTGGGTCCTTACTCCAACAAGGTAAAAATGTGATCATTTTCCTCGAGTCGCATAAAAACCTTCTGAGACACAGCCTTTCTTCTTTAGGCACCCTTGAGAGCTCTCTGGAAGCCAGTCCAATTTTTGTATTTCCCTATAAACCCCAACTGGGTTGGAACCCACAGGCTGAGAGAGGCATTTTGGCTCTCTGCTGCCTTGTCCAGCAGCCTGGGCACTTGCTGAAATAAATTACAGCTCTTTTTAGAGCTGGACGTGGCCAGAGGTGGACACAGAGAAGCTGAACACGATGATCTCAAAAGAGATGCTCTGAATTAAGCAGGAGTTTGCTAAGCCACGAGACTGCTGCAGTCTCCAACAAAAGTTACAGCGCCCAGTCCTTGCACAGAATGGGGTTTTCCCAGGAAAAAAAGTCTGCAAGGACATAACCTGAGCTGGTTCTGGCTGGATAAAAGCTCCTGAAGTCATCCAGGATTTCATCTTTTACCTCTTACAGCAGCCACAAGCAAACCAAGCAAAACCAAAGAGCCTCCCTTGCCCCGAAACCTGGAGTGTGCAGAGCTGCACTCTGCCTGCTGCTGGTGATTATATTTAGTTGTAGGGATATTACAATAAAAATAATGGTTCATCCTCCCCATTCTTCAAGGGGTGCCCCAGGTTTTCCCCAAGGATGGCTCAGCACACACCTCACATCATCCATCCTGAGGGCTGGGGCTGGATGGGCTTTAAGGTCCCTTCCAACCCAAACCACTCTAGGATTTTATGATCTTCCTAGAAAGTTTTGCCCACCTCTCCACCAGCCAGAGAGGGTTAATTTGGCCTTTCCCTGGATTTAGCAGGGCAGCACCTGCTAGCAGGGTGGGGTGTTCCCTCGCACAGCCTGTCAGAGGCAGATTATTATTATTATTATTATTTTGTGAAATAACACGTTCCTTTGTCTGTGTCCTACCCCGCAACCTTCAATCGAGCCTCGCTGGTCTCCCAGCCCTCACTGCCAATTCTGCTGCTTCCCCTGTTTGCAGAAACCTTAACTCCGTGTTTGAATTGGCCTGCAGGATGTGTTTGAGGAGGGCCAGAGACTGAACAAAAATGGGAAGCTCTCATCCCCCCAAAAAGAAGCGTAATTTGCCTTTAAAGGCTCTTAAACAGCAAACACATTCTGTCTGATCCTCCTTAATAAAGTATCCCAGCAGTGCTACAGTGCCTTATTTGAGGTCTGTGCAGTCTCATTAAATTTGATGTGTCACAGAGGGCTTGGACATGTGAAAGGGAGGCTGCAGGAACCAGGATTGAAGTTTGCCAGATTTGCTAAGGAAAAATGATTCATTATGGCTTTTCAAAATGGACACCCTTCAGGCTCCCCGCTCCATTGATTGGGAGAGCAGGGACGAGGGAGCGGAGGGGCCACCGCAGCCTGCAGATTTAACCCTTATTAACAGCTGCTTAAATTAAGGATTCGGTTTGATCCGGGGAGATGTGCTCACACTCGTGTGCTCTGAGTCAAGAAAAGAAAGGTTATTAAAGATTTAAGGGCTGGATGGTGCGGCTGGAACTCGGGGCTGGCTCTGCTGTAGGGCCGGGAGGAGGGCGGAGGCTCCAGGGTGTGCTCGGGTCATGCAGAGTCCTCCGTGACCCAGCCCTGCACCCAGAGCAGATGCTCAGAGCAGCATCCTGCATCCCCAGTGCCTCGGGAAAGGGACAGGAGGTGCTGGGAAGCAGCTTTGGGCCATCCCTGTGGTGTGGCCGTGCTTTGAGGCTGGAACGTGCTGGTGCCACGGAGCTGCACAAGGCCCACTTCGGTGGGGCTGCCTCCTCCTCCTCCTCTCCACACAGGAGGATTTCCTGGAGATCTGGTTCCATGGATTTGTGCCTTGTGAGGGTCAGTAGATGGTGGCTCTGGGGCACGAGACACTGCTGATACTTTGGGTTTTGTGTGTTGGAGCTTGAACTCCAGGCAGTTCTTGCCCAGCTAATGTGGGCCATTCCCTCAAGGGCTGCACCTTGTGGGCCCCCTCCAGCTCAGAATATTCTGTGATCTGAGAATAAAAGTGGCTCAATCCTGAAAAAAACTTCTCAGGTATCTTCGCTGTGCTTTGCTGGGAGAAGAACAGGGCAGGGCAGTTTCTCTCCTGCATCTTGGCCGTGCTGGGGGTGGGGGAGGAGAAGGGAGGGTGGTGCAGGGATGGTACCAGCACAGAGTGATGCTGGTTTGGAATACAGCAGAGGCAGGTTGGGCTGGACCCCCCAAAAAGCGACGTGTCCAGAGCTTGTGAGTGTACCCGGATGCTGTCCTGGCTCAGTGCCTCCGGGCAGCAGCAGGAATCAGGGAATTCAGGCATTCCCCACAGTCCCCATGTGATGGGAGCAGTGACACAGCCGGGACTGAGGGCATGGAAAGGTGTTAACCCTGGCTGCAATAATGAGCTCTTGAGCAACAGGCTCCTCACACATCACATCCCTTTCCTCCCTCTGCTCCCTCCCTGAGAGCCTGCAGCCTAAAATTCACAATACAGTCACATTTCAACGCGAGACACCAGAGGGGAAAATGAAAACAGAGGCAGGAAAACTGATCTGGGGGATCCATGTCTATTCCTTAGGATAGCAACAAAAAGGAGCCAACCCTCCACGGGGGATTTCTGGATGCTGCAAAGAATTCTCCTGATTTGTGGCATCTGAGTGAGGGGGCCAAAAAGAAAAAACATTTGTGCTTTTAAAAAGGTTGTAAATCACGCCCTGAATGTTCACCATTTACATTTTAAGTGAAATAGGATGTCAAACCATTTTGCTTTATGTTTATTTTCAAATACTGTACGCTTTACTGTCCACTTTCTCCAGTGCCTGTGCCATTTAAATCATATTGTATATAGCCCAAGATGCAGGGGAATATAAATCTCCCAGGGTGTGTGTATACACCAATTATTCTTGGGAAACGCAGCCAGCCAGAGTTCACAGTACCTGAGATACATGAATACAGTGGCCATGCTATTTTTGGGCATCTTTTTGGGGGGGATTCTTACCCAGCAGAGATTTAAGGGTAAATCCACCAGGTTTGGTGGTGTGACATAGATAAAAAAATGCATGTCAAGTGAGATCTTTTAATTTTAGGGAGCAAATTTCAGCTGTAGGCACATACAGATGCTGCGTGATAAATAAAGTCTCTCAACTGCATATTTAAACAAAGCATTAAAGCCTTCACACTTCCTGTTGGAGAAGTATTTTATTCCTTTCCCTTTATTTATACAGCGTGGCAGCAAGAGCAGGAATAAATTTCATCAGCTTCTCACTGCCTCATCGCCAGCGGAGACGCACGGGAACAAGATGAAACATTGTTCAAATAAAATGTAAATTTAACTCGCGGGCCTTGTCCAGTGAAACACTGTGGGACTTGGCGAGGGGGAGCGCGACGGGGCCGGGGGGGACGGTGCTGGGCGTGGGCCAGCACTGAGTGAAGTCCTGGGGGTATCGGGATCCAGGCTTTGGGCCTGGCTCCATCCCTGTGTCTCTGCTGGGAGCAGGCACAGCCATTCCCTGGGTGCTGGCGCTGGGCAAGTTTGGTTTCTCTTGGAGCTGTGCCTCGTTTTTGCTTCTCTCAGCCTTTACCAAGGTGAGGGTTCCCATTAGGGCTGCTTGGGAAGCACTTTGGGATGTCCCATCTCCGGCCTTTCCTGGGCTTGTGTCTTTCCAGTGGTTCCTCAAAGGTTTGCCTCTGTTCTGGCCTCCCTACAGTTTGAACATTTTGTGGGTGTAAATCCTGCTCTGCCTCTTGTCACCTGTTGTGCCTTGCAGGTGACACAGGGTCAGGGGTGGAGCTGTGCTCAGCGTGACCTCCCTGCTCTGCAGGAGCCCCCGGCCATGCTGCTGATGCAGAAAGGGCAGGATCTGTGCCCAGTTTGTGCTTTCTGGACAGAGGAACTCGCTGTGTTCTCAGGAAAAATATTTCCCTACCAGCAGCGTAATGAGAGGTTTGATTGCCTGGCCTTGAAAATAAAGACGGGGCTCCCCTGAGCTCGGGGGGAGAATCCACATGGATTGGCATCACCTGAGCTGCTCAGGTGGAAATGGTCGGGTGAGGGGCAGGGCCCTGCCTGCAGAGCAGCACCGGAGCCATCCCAGTCCTCCACAAACCCAGGTAAATCAGAGCCATCGGGAATTTGATTTGCAGTTGCTGCTCTACCTTAATTTGTACCGGCCCGCCTCACAACGGAGCTGGAAACTCAGCTCAGAGGCAGTGCTACATCTTCCCTGAGCCACCCTCCTGGTTAATTAAAAGATATTCTCCCCTATAGCTCCTACCCAAATCCCATTTACCAGGCTTTCTCATGGGCAAAGAAAGGCTGAAATTCAAGCTGTAAGGGCTAAATAGATCCACATTGTGCTGTGGAAAAAGAAAAAAGCCAGCCCACATCCCAATTCAGTTAGCTGCTTAAAACGCTGCCTTGCTTATTGCCATTGTTAGAAAACCTCATAAATCACGAGATTACTTTCTCAGGGTCTGTCCTGGGAGCTGTCCTGAGGGTGGAGAGATTTAGGCAGTGCAGGAAATCGGGATCTTGGCTCAGCACACGTTCAAATCAGTGGCCAGGAGTAAATCCCCCCAGCCCCAGAGACCCCCAAGCCCAAGCCTTGCACGCCAGGGATTTGCACAGGCTGAGGGCTTGGTGGAGAGGGAGGATTGTGGAGCCTCCGAAGCATTTTAGGGAGCTTGCAAGGCTCTGCTGCTTTGTGTCTGATATTTGGTGTGGCTGAAGAGGCTTTGCAGTCACCCAGATCTCGGGATGCTGCTGAAATTTGGACACACTACATTATTCTGCCTTGTATTTTCTAAAGGATATTCCTCAGCTTTTTAGCGTCCTGAGGTCTGGCAGCCCTTGGGATTGGAACTGGAGTTGAAAAGATTTCTGTTCTGGACTCAGTGCCTCTGTTGTACTTCCAAAATCCCTGCGATTGAGGAGCTCTCCTTAACAACTGCACAGGTGCACCTGAAGAAATTGTGAGTTGTCATTTCAGCCCCATTTGTGCTTGTGTTCGAGGTGATATTTTGATAAACAGCTGATGGGATAAAACTAAAAAGGATATATCCCCACTAGGACAAGTTGTGAAGCCCTTCGTATAAAAATCTGATTCTTTACGAAAACCAGGACTTTTTGTTCAGAGCATTTCTGTTGGTTTAACCTATGGCATCCTGCAGGCACCGAGTTTGACCCAATATCCCCATTTTCCTACAGAAATGAGCAGTAAGAAGCCCCACCTGCCCTTTCCCAGCAGTGAGACAGGACTGTCAGGGCAGGTTCCTCCTGGAGATGCTGGTGTGACAGTGGGAGAGCTCTCCCCAGCCCTGCCAGTGACCTGTTGGGTGGCTGGGGCGAGCCTTTTAATCTCTTCCTCTGCTTTCATCTGGCTGGCTGGCAGAGGTTTGAGGATGAAACGGGCTCTGAGTGTGTGTGTGCAGTGCTGAGCACCACGGGGTCCTGCCCCACGCTGGGGCCGGGAATAAATCCAGGATGGATCCAACCACTCCCCCCTGACAGCAGCAGAGCACCTGGGCCTAAATTTAGCTCCAGACCTGCCACACTCTTCAAGTCAAACTGGGACAACCCTGATCCGGGGCGAGCAGAGAGGAGCAGCTCAGAGATAAAATATTCCAGGTCGTTCTCATTACAATTCTCCTCATGCAAGATTATCTTTGATTTTTCCATAGCTCCTCCACCCTGGCAGCCAGAAGCTTTGTTTAAAACACATCCATCATTATCACTGTAATGTATTATTATTATTATAACTTATTCATTCATATAGCATTTTTCTCACAACAACCCAGGAATCAAAGTGGTTTACACTCTTGCTGTCTGAAAGCAATCTGAAAGGAGAAATTAAGGGCGGGGGGAGTGTTAAAAATACCTAAATAAATCTGTGAAACTGGTTTCAGGTTCACAGTGAAAACTCCAGGTCTAAGTAGGAAGGCAGAAAAATAATGGCGAGGAGCTGTGGGTAGAAATTTTTTTTCTTTCTGGGAAAGAAATTTTGTTGTGTAACAAGATATGAAAGAGAATTTAGAAGAGACTGTGCCTCGTCTGTGCCTTGAAGGATGTTCTCCAGGTAGCTGTGCGTGACACACAATAGTTCAGCCCTGAAACAGGAATCCAGAGCTCGCTTCAGCACGGGGACATCTGGGAGTTCAGGTAGAGATTTACAGCATAATTAATAAGGATGGAGGCTGATGCAGAATTCCAGTGGTGCTCACATTTTAGGTTCTGGTTTCTTTGCAGCTCTGTGAAAAAAACCCACCCCAAAACCAGAACAAAACAACCCCACAACCCCAAACCAAGACACAAATAAATGTGAAGAAGGGACTTGGTTCTGTGTGAGGCCAGCTGTGAAAGAGAAGAGGTGAAGCCCAAGTGAAACTCTAATTATTAACCCTAATCTTTTCCAAAGACTAAAACCACCTCACATCTGCATCCCTCCAACCAAACACAGCAAAAGGGTCGTGTCACATCTCAATTTTTGAGCTCTCCAGACTGGAGAATCCTGAAGCCTTCAATAATTCATTGTTTTCTCCTCCTAATTTCCTTCCCTGCTCCGAACGTGCCCCGTGTATTTCTTGCTCAAGGTTCAGCTCAAGGTGATTCTGTTTGTGCAGCTTTTCCGTGCAGCCTCTTCCCTTTTTAATTTTAATGCAGCATTTTGAGTTTGTCTCCTGCAAACCTCGCTGTCTGCTTTGTGGAGTAGCAGGAAGGCAGGAAAAGATATGACTAAGGAAGATTATGATATCATTCTGGCTAAGTGCAAATGCATTTTAAAAACTGCTTTGGCTTCTTACCAAGAGGAAGTGACAGATGATCTCTGGCAATTTTATTAATGCATCTTTTCTCTGTTGTTCTGCATATCCCCATTATTTTCTAGAAGCAGACAAGGACCAGCATTAATTTTCTAAATCTTTGCTGTCTTCTCTCAAAAAACCTTGTATAGATATGGAGAACTCCATCCCAGATCTGAATTTCTTTTTTCCTTTATGTGTGTATGTGAAATCCTTATTTGAATATCTGCCCACTGGTTATTTTATATCATCATTTGCATAGTTCAGCTTCCTCCTGACTCCTCAGCAAGATTTAAATATAACAGCCACCATCCCAGCGTGTATTAACAGGTCTGGGAGTTCACCTGGATGTCTTCAGAGAGCTGTCACGTTCCCAACTGGAAAAT
The DNA here is from genome assembly GCA_013397175.1 of Platysteira castanea. Taxonomy (NCBI): domain Eukaryota; kingdom Metazoa; phylum Chordata; class Aves; order Passeriformes; genus Platysteira; species Platysteira castanea. Next base: position 288,432 of record VYXC01009177.1, on the reverse strand, counting down.
AAGGAAAAGAGGCACAGTGGCCAAGAATTTCCTGGACAACTTCCTAAGCAATGCTGACAGCCAAGGAGCAGCTCCTCTGTCACCGCCACCTCTCTGATGTCACCCCTTAGGGTCACCTCCAAGGTGACCAGGAGTGGCTACTCTCTAAAATCTCTTTATTTGGATACTTTCTTGCTCCAAACCAAGAGTTTTATCCTTCTCTTCTGCCCTGACTTCCTTCCATCACGAGTCCAGCACCTTTTCTGGTGGGATCATTTAATTCTAGGGTGAAAGGATGGCTGTAAAAGCAGGTGTCCATCTGTCCAGTGATGCAGCATGAGCCCGAGTGTCCCGTTCCAAAGGCCACGTGGTGTTTTTGCCATAGGAACAGACGAGGGGCTAATTACAGTATCAGGGAAATGCTGAGAGAGACGAGTCAAATACAAAATATTCAATTCATTTAATATTCCTGATGAATAGGCAAATTACTCTAATCACATTAGTTATTCTATTCATTTATTAGCTAAGAGTGATTAGTAGTGAATAGCTGTAAGAGGATCTTCCAGGTGCAAAAATTAGGCATCTATAGTTTCATGATGTTTATTTTCAGCGGAAGATAATTGTCTCTTTAGCTCCTCTCAGACACACACACACACTGCCACACACAGCCCCACTCCCTTTTGTCCAGGCACGGGGGGAAAGGTAGGAAAAAACCCACACAGGTGTGCAGAGATAAGGCCAATTCCCTGCAGAATTTAACAGGATTTATTTCAAAACAGTTGGGAAGAGATTTCTCCAAGATTACGCCGAGTTAATGCGGAGGGATTTGGACGGCGGTTCCCACGGAGCGCTCGGATAATGCCATTTTAAGCACCAGGCTCTGCTTCCTTCATGCTTGATTTGATTGTGCTGGAGAGTGGGAGCTTGGCTTGATCTGCAGCACACACGGAGCCCGGGTCCCTCGTGTGCCAGGGCGCTGCCACCCTGCTCCAGTGGCTGCTCTCAGCAGGGCCCAGATCCCTGCCAGGGGTGTTCCCCGTGGGACAAGGGCAGAGAAACTGGTTTGGGTTGGAAGAGGTGGAAAAGTCCTTTTAATTCTACCTCCTGCCATGGGCAGGGACACCTCCCACTGTCCCAGGGTGCTCCAAGCCCCATCCAACCTGGCCTTGGGCACTGCCAGGGATCCAGGGGCAGCCACAGCTTCTCTGGGCACCCTGTGCCAGGGCCTGCCCACCCTCACTGCCAAGATTTCCTTCCCAAAATCCCATCCAACACTGCCTTGTGTCAATTTTAGCTTCTGCGTGCAAAACTGGGCTGATTAATTTCCAAATAACACAGAAGTCCATAACTTTGCCTTTATTAGGGTGTACAGATGACTCCAAAACATAAGGAAAAACCCCAAAACTGGAATTCTGGAGTTCCAAGGCTGGAACAAGGAACAAGGCACAAGGCTGGAATTCTGCCTGGGGTCATTTGCCAAGATTTCAACAAAAGATAAGGAAAGCTCCTCAGGGTGGTTACCCAGCTCTTCCTGGGGTGAGCAGTTAAGGACCAGCAGACACATCCAGTGGGGGACAGATAATGGACAGCTGGGAAAAGCAGGAGGATTGGATCCCAGAATCCCAGAGTGGTTTGGGTTGGAAGGGACTTTCAAGATCATCCACTTCCACCCCCTGCCATGGGCTGGGACAACTTCTGCTATCCCAGCTTGCTCCAAACCCTGTCCAAGCTGCCCTTGGACACCTCCAGGGATGGAGCAGCTTCCCTGGGGAGGGTTAGAGTGAGGGCAGGTGAAAGGGAATTTCTGCATCCTCAAACTTCGGCTCTTGTGCTGCCTCACCCCTCCCTTCACACCTCGTGGCTTGATGGGTCCCACCAGGGCTCTGCAGCAGTTTGTCTGCAGGCATTAAAGAGCTGGATGGAGAGCTGGGATTGCAAGGCAGGCACTTCCCTGATTTCCCTGAGAAGGAAATCGATGGGCAGCAGCACTTGGAGAGCAAATTGACAGCAGTATTTACTCCTCGATCACACACGGCGCTGCCGGGGCGCCTTAATTCAATGTTCTCAGGCACTTTCAGGATGTTATGCTAAGCAAAGGCTGAGCTGTCATTACATTTTTATGAAGTCAATGCAGTTTCTAACAGCTCAGAAAAAAGAATTTACAAGAATTGATCAAATATCTCATTTTTCTAAGGGAATCTGCTCCTCTGGATTTCCCCGAGCTGTCAGCTCGCATTGATATGATCTGATTGATGCTGTTTGCCACATTAAGAAACGTTGGGAGCTAATCTGTTTTAATCCCATTCTCTGTTTTTAATATAATACTCTTGAAGGTAACTGAAGGTTATTACTTATTTTAAATAGCTTAAATATTTGTGTCAAAACATTGTCCTCAAAGGTTCAAATCCAGCCTTTGCCACACGGCTTGAGGGAGGAAAAAAAAAAGAAAAAAAAAAAAAGAAAACCCCCAAACCACCAATGCTGAGACCATTTGGAATGATCTAATCCATGCTCAAATCCCTTTGTTCTCCTGTTCCCTTGCAGTGTTGGAGAGTTTGAGCTGAATGCCATTTATTGGGTGGTTGGAGGGGGTGCTGGCTGCTGAGGAGTTTCTCCTCCAGGCTCTTGTGCTTTTCTAACTCCCAATTTGCTCCCAGTTTGGATGAAAGCTGCCGTATCACAGAAAAGGAATTTTCTTATGGAAAACACTGAGAATCCACAGGGAAAACTGGTACCTTTATTGCTGGGGGAGAAAGCTGTGTTTTTTCAGGACTTTCAAACCAGTATTTGGGGAGATGAATTTAAAAAAAGAAGTCCCGGGGTAATGAGAGTTGTACATTATCTTAGAGGAATCATTTATCTCTACGCCAGTTGTTTAGCTGGGTTTGCCAAGCTTGAAAATTTAGATTTATTGGTGCCAGCAACAGGAATGGAAGCATTTAATGGGCTTGTGCTCTATGGAGGTGATGAGGAAAAGCAACAGAAAATCGGGAGGTGCTGGGATTGTGCCCCCATGGCTTTTTTGGGGTTGGTTTCTTAGGAATACATTCAGAGTGCTGAAAGAAACAGCGATTTTTAGGAATGCAGGTGCAAGATACTGGACAAGGTGTGGGCAAAACGGATTAAACCCCAGCATTTCATCGGTGTCAGGACTCAAACCGCTGACCTCTGAACTTTAAGTGGCACCTTCCCCTGCCTGACCTTCACTGTGGTCACTCAGCTTCTCCTCCGTGCCAGGACAAGGCTCCTCTCCCTTCCCCAAAGGTTCTGGCCGGGGGCCCCCGGGGCACCCCCACGTTTGCTTGTGCTTGTGTTTCGCTGGGGCTGCTGTTGTTTACCCCACACGCTCAAACAGGGCTCGCACTGGCTTCGCAGGAGCAGATGTGAAGCACAATCTTGGACGCCTTCCCAGCCCTCGCTCCGAGCGTCCAAGTGCTCAGTATTTCCTGCACGAAGCCAGTCTAGTCTGACACAATGCCAGCTGCACGGAACGCGCTCTCCCAGCGAATGCTCGCTGGCTGGGTGGCTCGGGGCTCGCTCACAGAACCACCGTTCCCACCTTTTTTACCCCGTTTCCACCCCGTTTCCTCCCCGTTTCCTCCCCGAGCCTCCAGCGGTGCCGCGGTGCCGCTGCCGCTCCCACGGGGAGCATCTCGGAGCAGCAGCGCTGGGTGAAACGAGGGCTTTGTGTCCAAAATCTCCCCGTGCACCTGCTGCTGCTGCTGCTGCTGCTGCACGTCCTGGAGCAGCTGCTGCTGGAGCAGTGGTGACCCAGCACAGCCCCTGGCAGCGGCTTTTTTGGGCCGAGCTGTCCCCGTGGAAGCACAACCTGTGGTCCAAAAAAAGGGCGGTTTTCACCTGCTTTTGATTAAGACTTCAGCTTCAGAGCGAACAGCTCCACGTGCACTTATGGTTTATGTAGATCAAGGAAAGTGGTGAGCGCCGAGTCCCTCCCTGCCAAGTTTCCCCCTCGCTGTAGCACAGAGTCCACTTAAGAGCTACAATCTGGTTGCTTCATTTGCTTTCAAATTCGCCTCCCATTTGTTCCTCCAAGACATTTGGGTAAGTGGCAGCATCTGTCTTGTGTTTGTGTTATTCACACTGAATTTCCAAACGGACATTTCGAATGGGTGCAAGATGCTGCTCTGGCTTGGAAATCAGACTTCTCCAGGCTGTGCTTGACTTATTAGATGTTAAACAGGCTGGGGTTGGATGTGGGGCTGGATGGAGAGCTCCAGAGCAGCCCTGGAGCCCGAACAAGGAGCTTTTCCCCCCTCAAATCCCCAAAAACCCGGCTGCAGCGGGGTCACGGCGCTGCTGGAGGGGCCACCCTGCGAGAGGTCACCTGTCCGGGCAATGGGGGGGCTGAGCCCCACGGCTTGGCCAGCTCCCAGCCCCCGGGCGAGCCGCATTCCGCTGGCCCAGGGGCCCTCTAGTGGCATTCCCGGCTGGGTCTGCTCAGCCCGGCTCCTCCCTGGGTGGGCACTGTCCCTGCTGCGCCCGCAGGGGTGACCTGGCACCAGCTGGCCCCAGAGCAGAGTGCCCAGCGCTGTCTGCACCCTCCCCTGGGACCTTTCAGCAGAGCCAAAACCCAGATTGGGGCGTGAAACAGGCTGGAACCACCATGTCAAGCTTTTCACTTAATAATTTCTGCATTTTCTCCTTTATTTCCCTTTTTTTCCCATTCTTCAGCTTTTTTCCATCATGCCTTTCCCCAGCTTCCAGGCCCTCTTCTCGGTCTGTTTGTAAATAAATCTCCTTTCATCCATCCCCTTTCCCCTTAATCAATTTTTGGAGGTGTCAGAGAAATGGTTCAGATGTTCCCAGCAGCAAATAGAAGCTTTAAGTCGTTCCCTGATGGTTCTATTCCTTATCCCTTTCATTTACAGTGGGGGGGAAATACAGATAATTGCAGATCCTGTACATCTCAAACTGTTTGTGGTGATAGTTGCAATTATCCAAAATAATTGGCAGAAAGATCTGTGGACTTAATGTGCCGGGCTAAATTAATACTCTTAAATGCTAGAATTTTACCAGCCCGTGTTTGTGCCATTGCCCGTGCTGGATGTCCTAAAATGGGCTAAATTGGCCATGCTGGCCATAAGGAGGCATCAAAAGGTTTCTGGTGTCACTTTAGATTGGAGTTTATCTGAGCAGCCATCAGGGAGGACAGGGAGGAATCTCATTTGCACCCACAGGAATCTGATTTTTTCTCAACTCATCCCTCAAAGGGTTTAAATAGAGGCAAAATTTTCATGTGCAGAGCCATGGCCAGGTTGCCCAGCCCGAGCTCACAGGAAGCCAGTTCTCAGCAGTGTTCCTCCCTCAGCCTGCAGGTCAAGCCCTCTTCTGGTTCCTCTGGCTCCTGGGAGGTGTGGACCAGCAGCAGCTCACTTCTGGGAGTTTCAGGGCCAGGAAAACATCTGGAATTCCTGGGCAGGGCATTCCCCTTCCCTGGAGGAGCAGAGCTGCCCCACGGCTGAACCCCATCACTGTCCCCAGCAAGGAGTGGGAAATTAAGACACTGAATTGGGGATCAGAGCCAGCCAGGGTTAAATACCTGTGCAAATCTGAGTTTGCAGGGGTGTGCCTGGGCACTCTTTGGATGGAGCCAGTCAAAACCTCCAGGAAAGGGAGCTGGGGAGGGGCTGGGGGTGCAGACAGAGCTGCTGCTGCTTCGCCCACGGCCGCGCGGGCGGCTCAGAAAACAGACCCAGGCTTGGCTTTGCCAAGAGCCCTCACTCCCCCAGCAGCCAGACTGCGGGGAGAAAGACATTGGGAGTGAAGGGCTGACAGAGACTGACAGAAGCTTAGCACCCTGCTGGATCCAGCCTTTGGAGAGGGGCGATGAAAGATGAAATCCTCGGCGCCGCGATGGCAGCGCCGTCCCTGGTGCAGCCCTTTGTCTGCGAGATGCCAGGCGAGGCTGTGCCAAGGTGCTTTTCCCTGACCATCTGCCTCCCCAGCCCACATGCCAGGCTTGATGCAATCCAAAGCCTGATAGCACACGGGCCTGCTGGTTTATGAGGATCCATTTCGCAATTTAAACAAATATTTAGGATTTCTTCTAAACGAGGGGGCCAAGTCCTCGCGAGGGAAGTCTGGCGGGTCTGAGGCTTCCCTTTCTCCCCTGGCAGAGGCAGATTGCACTGAGATTCCAGCCCAGAGGGCGTCGGTGTCATTTAAAAGTCACGCTGGACTCAAAAGAAGAGAACTCCAGGAGCTAAAAGTGCAGATGGAGAGGGCACTGGCTGGGTGGAAGGCACATCCTCTCCCTTCTGCTTGGCTGGGATCTCCAGCGAGAGGCACGGCAGGAAAGGTGGAGGTCACCCTCTTATCAGGGAGCCTGATTTTGGCTTCACTTCTCCTTTACAATGTCCCACGGGGCACCTGGGGAAAAACTCCATCCTGGCTCGGCCTGGGCCCTTTTCCTGAGCTTCCAGGGGCAGGGTTTCTTGCAACAAGGCTTGGTGTTTCCTGAGCTTCCTCCTAGTGCTCCCACCATGTTAAACAAATGCATATGCTTCCTGCAGATCCTTGGCAGTGCTCTGAATCAATCCTACATGGAAATGAGGAGGTCTGGCATGCCACTGTGCAATCCAATGGTCTCACACCCCGACAGAGCTCAGCTGCAGGTCATATGTTCCCCTCTGAACCATATTTTCTGATGAAAACCTTCTTGGCTGCAGCCTCAGAACCAGCTTGGGTGAAGTCAACAAGGCAGAGGAGGTGCCTTGGCCAGGATGAAGTGACAATTTGGGAGCAGAGCTGGGACCAGAACAGGCTCTCCTGACTCTTCTGGCTCTTTGTAGCCGTGGCTGGTGGGCACAAGGGAATCCAAACCCATCCACACACACCTTTGGCAGCTCATACCTGCCTGAGGGGCAGAGAGAGGGGCAAAAGTGAACTCCCCCGTGCAGGGATAATCCTTGGGCTCGTGGAAGAACCTCCAGGGTGTCAGACTTCGCCCATCCTCTATCAGAGACCTGGTGCTAGGTGCTACCTACTCCCAGTTTTTAAGCTGTGCCATAAAAAGGAGCATGGGACCTCTTTTTTCTTTCCCTGCTGGCGGGGTTCTGGCCGTCATTCCCTGCGGATGGTTCCTAGACACACATTCCTTTGTTTGGGAAGACCCTGGATGATGTTGACACAGCAGCATGTGGCACTGGAAAAGGAAATAGAAAAGGCTTTTGAACACAAACTGGGCTGGTGCTGGAAGAATGCAGGGCGTGAGAGGGGATCCAGTATTAGGGAACAGCTTTCGGTTGGAGCTGAAAACTCAGATTTTCATCTTTGCTCCCTGCGTTTTTCCATCTGTAGGGAATTTAGCAGAGCAGGCAGGCTCAGTATTAGTGAGGTGAGCAGATTCCAGCAGGACTCTGTGTGGGTGCTGTGGGGATGAGGAAACCCTGGGGAAGCTCTCTGGGTTCTCTGCCTTGCTCGTGCACGGTGGTGCAGCAGCTCCCACTCCCCAGGCCTCGGTTTCTCCTCTGGGAATATTAATGCTTGTTGCTAAAGTGCTTTCAGGGCTTGCCCGTGAATTTTTAAAACACAACAGAATTGCCAAAAACAGGAAAAAAAAACCAAACAAAAAAAGATCTGCTGTTTGGTTCCAAGGCAATAATTTGGCACCCTCCAAGGACCACGTCCTCAATCCAAACACATCTGTCACAGCCAGCGAGGCTCCATCGGTTTGTAACACCTGTGGCAGAAGTTACTCAGAGCTGTTCCGTGCATTTCTGTCTCCCAGGTTGTTTCCTGATGGATGTTCCATGAAATATTCCTCTTGAGTGCCTTGCACACCCAGGGATCCTCCCTGGGATTCCCAAGCATGGATTGGGATTCCCCTCATCTTGCTGCAAACTCTCCGTGGGGCTGTGCTGGCTTTCCCCAGTGAAAGCAGGGACATTTTGCATCCTCTGGAAAGTCCTTTTAGACAAACTGAGTCTAAAAGAGCCCTTTAGGGCACAAGAATTGGGTTTAATCTCTCTGTGCCTCAGATAAATAGGGATAGCTGATATTCTTAGGTTCTAAGAACTTTCAGAACAGACACTTAGGGTCTCCCCTAACCTTGTGGGGTGCCTGGCAGGGCCGCACCCCATTCCAGCCCAGGTGGGATGGCAGGACAGGGTACAGAACCCAGCCCCCAGCTCTCTCTCTCTGCTCTCGGCCTCTCCGTCCCGATTTGTTTATCTCTCGGGGGCCTTTCTGTTTTCAATTCCATTGTTCTTCACCTGGGAATTTCAGGCTATTATTTAATTTCCTTCCAGCTTTCAGCCCTTCCCCCGTGCCTCCCAGGTCTCCCTGGCCAGCCCCAGCCCCTCTGTGGAGGGAGTTTTTACTTTTCTGCCCCTCTGTGCGAGTCGGTTTTCGTTGGCTCCCGCAGCATCTCCTCTTGTCAAGGCATTATCCAGTGGGGAGCCTGATTATTTGGATTCCTTCAGCTCCTCTTTTTAATATATCTCCTCTGTGTCCTGCAGCCTGACCCCTGCCAAAGGACCTGCCACGAGGGTTGTTTCTCCCAGTCTGGAGCCCTCCCCCAGCTTCCCTTTCATCTGTGTTTTCTGAGAGCTCTGTGCTTCAGGCAGCAAAGTCAGAGCAGGGCTTGGGGCCTCTGGGTCCCGCGCTGGATCCCTCCCCCATCACCTGAGAAAAGGCAAAAACCCCTTCCAGGGCCAGCCTTGGAGGGGGTGGGGAATGGCTGAGCCCGCAGAGGGAGAGGAAACCTTTTAATCTCCTTTTTTTTTTGGGTTTGCAGCGTGGTTCCCAGCCGAGTGTAGGCACTCTGGGGCAGATCTTGTGCCGTGCTCTGCAGAGGGTTTTTAGGGCAGCACACCTGGGAGAAGTGAGGAGGTCCCCAAAAATTAGGAAGGAGTGAGCGCTGGTGCCAGGCTGCTGCACTTGTGGCTCCAGTACGCCCAGTGGAACCAGTTCAGAGCCCTCCACGGGGGCTTTGGGGCCCTCTCCAGGTTCAGCCTGAGGGAGAGATCCTGGCTGCTCTGATTTGATTCCCCACCCTATGGAAACCTCCCCTATGAAGAACATAAAGGGGATTTTTCCAGCCCTCTGCTGGCGTTTTACTTGTAAAATTGCTGGAGATGGAGGAGACCTATGGAGGTCTCCAAGCTCTAGACCTCAAACCCAATAAAATATTGCTAAGATGTATTTAGCAAAGATGCTGTTGAGCAGGAAAACAGAGAGGGAAGGATGGAAAGAGGCATCAACTGTCAGCTTTCGAGGGTTTCTCTGCAGAGAGAAGAGTGTTCAGGTGGATGGCTCCCATTTTTGGCTCGGGTGAGGTGGAAGCCACACCCAGAGCAGGCTGTGTTCCACATATCATTGCTTCTTATTCTTAAAATATCCCCAACTACGCCTCCAAAACTGGTGTAAAACAGTTTCTCAGTGGCCCAGGGTGTTGTTGGATCCTTCGTTAGCTCCCACCCCGGCTCCCTCTCTGGGCAGCATCCTGTGAGAGATGGATGATTTCACCCTGGGAGTTGTGTGTGGCCCAGGACCTGCAGCTCGTGTGGGTGCTGAGAACAGCTGTGCCCAGCTCCGCCCTGGCTGGGTTTTTCCCTTCCTGCAGCCTTCCCCAGGAGAGGCAGCAAAGCCTTTGGAATCAGCCAGGAGCTGCTGTGGTTGTCACCGCCCGTCCCAGGGATTGCCCGGCAACACCTCAGCCAGGGAAATTCGGAGAGAAGCAGTTTCCTGTCAGCTCCAATTTACCAAGAAGGCCTTTGAGAGCAGGGCTTGAAATGATGGTATTCTCCATGAAAACCTCTTCTAGGAAATACAACAGGACGTTTTTCTGGGCCAGAAACTCAGTTAAAAGCTGATTTTTCTACCACCGTCCACCACCTGGGTCAAGAGTACCACCAGGTTTTGGCTCTTTTTAGAGTCAAGGGAGGGTTCTGAAATATTGTGCTTCACCTAGGGAGGTGTCCCTGCACTCATCTGAGCCTGAGCATCTGAGCAGCCCCTTGAGATACAAATAAAAGGTTATTAATATTAAGCAGCAGCTCGTCATTGACATTTTCAAGGGGAGATGCTAAGATCAGTTATAGGAAATATGAATCCATAGCTAAGGACTGTTGCAGCCAAAATTTTACAGATCCTTCCGAGTGCTGGATGCTCCCTGAATTGCTGAAGTTCATCCTGCTCAGACGAAGGGAAGGTTTGGGCTGAGCCTGCAGCAGTTACGGGTTCCCTGCCCCTGTTAAAATGCATTTATATCATCCCCACTATGTTCCCTCCTCAGACATTTGGTTCCAGGAGTACAGCAGCACTCTCATATGGTTTGGAGAAAAAACCCGTGTTTCTCCAGGCCAAAACCTGCAGGCAAGTGATGTTACAGGAAGCAGGGCTTTGACATCTGGATCAGAACTGCAACGCGCTTCCCGCAGGTTTGGAGCTCCCCTGACGTGAACCTCACCCTTGGCAGCTCCCTGGGTGCTCCCAGGTGCTAAATTGTCCTTCCTCTGGCTGGGCTTTGAGCTCCAGAGTGCAGGGGAGGCAAAAAAATTCCCACCAGTTCATGTGTTAGGGGAAGGAGAAAAACAGTTCCTCCGTGTTGTTCTGAGGTGTCTGACTTGGGGTTTGGCTGTGGAATTTGTGGAGTTTTCTCCATCCTTGTTAATCTCCTGCTCCTTTGGTTTGCAGTGAGCCCTCAGTGATGATCCAGCAGGGGAAGGGCAGGAGGGAAGAGAAGATGGGCTGAAGCCCCCACTGGTGTAAAAGGAACAGGATCCTGGTTTGGGGGGGTTTCTGTCGTGTCCTGGCCCAGTGAAGAGCCCAGCAGTGATTTTTGCTAAGGCACAGAGCACAGATTGACTCAGAGCTCAGAATTCCTTATTTTCCTTGGCGTGGGGAGCAAGGAGAGCTTACATGGCAATCATACATAATACATGACACAGGCAGAGAGACAGAAAGCAAACAAAACTGAGATCAAATGCCCAGGAAACACAGCAGCCCACGGCTCACGGGGCTGGGAGCAGCTCCTCCCTGCACCTTCCAGGGCAGGATCCCCACGCAGGGGGCAGAAAACAGAACTAAATCCATCACCCTCCTGTGTCTGGGGAGACACAATAAAGACGGTCTCACACCTGCCAGGTTCAGCAGAAAGGAGGAAAATGGATGGATTTATTTACATTATCTCATTCTTATACACGTCCCAACTCCACAAGGGATTGGAGAGCATGTCACTTCCTTCTCAATCCCACTGGAGAAGAAAGGTGCTCATCAAAGTTGTCATATCACAAAAGGAATGAAAACCAGAAAATACCGTTAAGTAAACATTGGCTATTATTTACATGAATCTGTGTGAAAGAATCTGACTCCAAGGTTAAAAACAGAAGGCTTACAAAAACCAGGGCAACACCCTCCCAGCACCCATCTCCAGGGAGGAGTGGGGGAAATGGCAGACTGGGAGCTGGGGGGGTCCAGCCTGGAGAAGAGAAGGCTCTGGGGACCTCAGAGCCCCTTCCAGGGCCTAAAGGGGCTCCAGGAGAGCTGGAGAGGGACTGGGGACAAGGGGTGGAGGGACAGCACACAGGGAATGGCTTCCCAGTGCCAGAGGGCAGGGCTGGATGGGATATTGGAAGGAAACTCTTCCCTGTGAGGGTGGAGAGGCCCTGGAATGTGCTGACCAGAGAGCTGTGGACTTCCCATCCCTGCAAGTGTCCACGGCCAGGCTGGATGGGGCTTGGAGCAGCCTGGGGTAGCAGAAGGTGTCCCTGCCCATGGAAAGGGGGTTGGAACAGGATGACCTTCAATGTCCTTTCCAACCCAAACCATTCTGGGTTTCTCTGCCTAATTCAGGCTCCTGCAGTAGCTGTGGAGCACCTGGTTTGCTGCTGGAATCCATAAAGAGATAAAACCTGTTCCAAAAGCCAGCTTTAAGGCAGCCTTGTGCTCTGTCCCTCTGGCAGAACCGTTCTGTCCCTGCAGTGGGAGGTGTCTCAGGGACTGCAGGGCTCTGCCGTGGATTCAGCCACACATCCCTGGGGGAAACTGGCTCTTCCTCAGTGCACGATCCTTCCTGACACTGTCAGCAGGATGGGGTTTGGGTGAGGATCTCTTTTCCCTGTCTGTATTTGGGTCAGTTCCTCAAGAAGCAATGAGAGACTCAGACCTGGCCAGCTCCACGTGGCCAGCAGTGCCAGCAGCTCCGAGGGTCCCCAGGGAGAAAGGGGAGTCTTCCTCAAGCAGGTAAAAGAACGCCAAAGTTTCTGCTGTGAAAATGAACTAAAAACACTCTTGTCACACTCTGATGGCTCTTAGGCTGTGAGGGGCGTGCGTGTCAAAAAGCAAGTTTGAGGAGAAACACAATCTTGAGTGGTCCTTAGCAAAACAAGGGAAAGTCAAACTATTTCTTGAGCCTTCTTTGTTTAATCCTGCCACCATGATTTATTCCCCAGTAACACATGCACCATCCCCCTCCACACACACACACACACACACGTCCACCAGGGCAACTGCTCCAAATTTTATTGGAAAAATATAAAACGGCTTTGCATTCTTACCTTTATTTCAAGACCTCCTACAAGAAACAGGAAGGGTAAACATGAAAGATCTGTTTCCTTTAAATTGTGAGTGTGGGGGAGTTTTCCTGTAGTGAAAGGACTGTTTTGAAAAGCCCTAAATGCTTTTGAATTGAATACATAGGAGTCGTGTACACACGGTTTGAATTTACAGTTCTGGGTCTCCTATCCCCCTCCATATGAATCCTATAAGTCAGACGTGTTGCTACAGTGATTCCCACCGGGAAAGTCTGGACCTAGACTAGGAACAGCTGTAGATCTACAATCCACCAAAGTCGGCTTCTGAAACAGATATGAATTATTGGTTCAGTCAGATAAATATGGCTTTGCCTTTCCCCCACAGGCAACCACATATGGCACTTGGAAAGAATTAAAACCTTTACCCTTGGCCAGGTCTGGTTAAATAATGGCTCTTTCTTATACTTTCCCCCTCTCTCCATTTCCTCTCATTCATTCTTCTTTTCATTTTCCTTTCATGATCTTTTTGGCACCGGCACCCGAAATGTCACCTCCTCAAAGTGACCCCGAATTTTCCAGTGTCACCTACGGGGCTGCGGGAGCGCGGGCGAGGCAGACGGGTGGGAAAACATGGAGCTGCTATTCAGCGGGGCTGGAGCTCTGAAAGGAGGAACAAAACCACCTTTCTGCTGCTCAGCATGGCTGTATTGAGTCCAGGAAAGCCTCTGAGGCTGCTGCTACATTGTCAGCCGAGCTCGGGCTCGTCCCAGAGCCCGAATTCACCCAGCACCCCACAGTGCGTGTGCAGGAGGGTGCTCTGCCCCCTTCCTGGGGTCACCTCCTCTGCCAGAGCGATTTTTAGGTGTTGAACAGCTCTACCAGTGAGGAACAGTGGTCTGAGGGTGAGGCACGGCGGGGAGATGAGGGATGTGAGGGTGCCCCACTCTCCCGGCCTCTTCTCCCCATTCCCAGCTCCCTGCGCTCCTTCTGCCCCTCCAAGCCCAGGGCACACAGAGCAGCATCCCCCAGGTGAGGATTCAGCCTCACAGCTATTAAACACTCTCACCTGCCTCTCCTGGGCTCCCTGATCCCCCTCCTCTCCCTGCTCCTCTTCCCTACCCTCAGTCACTGCTCCAGCCTCAGGAGCTGCCCTCCGGCCAAGCCCTCCGCCAGATTCAGCGCGGTTCCCTTCCTCCAGCTCCTCCACGGGCTTTAAAAATCTGGAATTAAGAAACCTGTAAGTTGCTGCTTTATCTCATTATCTCCTGTTTTGCATTTTAATGTGCCTGCTCTAAAAAAGCCCTCATTGATATTCCGGTTTGGCATGTGTTTGTTTGTGTCTCTTGGGAAAATTGGCTACAGATATTGCAAAGTCAAAAACACACACAGGAGAGTTTGCTGCATATTTTCCTTTCCTTTTTTTTCCTTCTTTGAAAGAAGATGGTATTTTCTTCACTCTCTCGAACAGCAAGAGAGTGGAAATGGTGGGATTTTGGGGCAGCTCAGGATGTGGGATGTAATGCACTGATTTTGGGGTCTCCAGCTCTGTGACCGGAGCTCCTGGGTTCTTCCTCCCCACCCTGCAAAAGGACCCTGCTTTGAAATGCACCCTCCTACAGCTTCCCAGCCGTGCTGCACCTCTTCCCAAAGCCTCAGAGTCACAGGGACAATCCCAAAGGCCAAGGTGTTGAACCAGAGGTGATCCCAAAGGCCAAGGTGTTGAACCAGAGGTGATCCCAAAGGCTGCTGTTGAACCAGAGGTGAGCCTAAAGGCCAAGGTGTTGAACCAGAGGTGATCCCAAAGGCCAGTGTTGAACCAGAGGTGATCCCAAAGGCCACTGTTTCCTGCCAGTCTGGGAGGGTGGCTCTGGCAGGAAACGCCCACCACGGCCTGTGGGTTCCTAGGAATGTGCAGAGGAGCCTGGCAGGGCTGGGATGGGCTGTGGGTGGCAGGGGAAGAGGCCACGTGGGCAGGGGCAGGTGCATTCCAGCATCTCCCTGGCTCCAGCAGCAGCTCCGAGCTCGGCACGGGTCCCTCTGGAAAGGTTCAGAGGGCTTTACTGGGATGGTGCTCCAGAAATATGCTGCCAGGGCTTGGTTTTCCTCTCCCTTTTGAGGTGAAAAATGAGCTTTTCTGCCCTTTGTGCAGCCATTAAAATCCCTCTGGTGCCGCTCTTGAATTGTGGCTTAACTGCAACGCTCCTGACATGTTTCCACTGCTGCTTCCTGCTTTAATCCTATGGTTAGGGGGACTTAGGATGGGAGAAACAACCCTCTGGAGGCGGTGATGCCTCTGCACTGACTAGAGAGGGAGTTTAAATAGCTGCTTCAGACCAGACATTTAATTTTTTAGGGGAATAAAATTTACATGAGGTGAACCCCAGGTTGGCTGCTTGGGAAATCTGTGTCAAGCAAGTCTTTGAACAGGTTTTTAAAAATGCAGTTGTTTGCGACGTCTCCTCGAGAATCATAAATGTTGAAACATCTCCTGTCAGCCTGGGACTCAGCACGGGGGGACTTCTTGGGTGGATGTCCCTGGTTTTTGGCACTGCGTTCTGCACATTTTTGGGGTAGGAGGGGAGGATCTGTGCTAAGAAATGAAGATGTGCTGAGTACCTGACAAAGCTTTAGGGTTTACCCTGGCCAGGGGATGATCTGGAAAGGGCTGTCACCTCTTAGAGAGACTGGATGAGCCAGCAGACACGTGTTGGCACCCAAAAGATGTTGTCACCTGTCCTGAGTCACCTTCCCTGGTTACTGCTCTGGTGTGAGCAGTGATGCAAGAGCCCAGCTCCATCCCACTGACACATCCAGGTGTTCTGCTGCTCTTTTTGCAGCTTTCAGCAGTGTCCCAAACCCTTCTGGCAGCCTCTCCCTCACCTCTGAGATGTCAGCAGCAAATAAAGGCCTTTCAGCAGAGTTCCTCCCTGTTCCTGTGAGCAGCTCGGTGGGGCTGACAGCAAAGGCTGCAGGGACCAATTCCTCATCCTCATTTCTCTTCAGGGGCCTGGTGCAGGAGAATTAGCAGAGATATTTCACCAGGAGGCTGAATTCCAGGGCTGGCCCCTGTGTTCAGGCCCCTGTGTGCTGCACTTCCAGCCACCACCCCAAAGCTCTGCTGGGGGACAGCAGCGTGGAGCAGAGGCACCAACCAGTGCCCAACCAGTGCCCAACCAGTGCCCAACCAGTGCCCAGCCAGTGCCCAACCAGTGCCCAACCAGTGCCCAACCAGTGCTCAGGGTGCCTGCATTCACCCCAGGTCTCGCTGCCAGCACAGACCCTGCCTGCCCCTGTGCTGTGTCACTTCTGAAACCACTTCAGCTCCCTTCTGCTGTCCTGCTTCTGGAAGGAGTTCCTCAAAATGAGGCTTCCTTGTGGCTGGCCAGCTCAGTCCTGAACTACAGGGCTCCCTCTCCCCCGGCAGTGACGTTCCCTGCATCTCCAGCTCGCTGTGTTTGTGTGAGGGCAGGTGGGACCTGGACCTGCTCACCTCCAGTGGCACCTGAGAGTCCTGGCAGCATCTCAGCCCCCAGCCCACACCTGGGGCCGCGTTTGGGGCCAGCCCCTGGCAGCACCCAGCCCCTGCAGCCCCTCTCAGCACACCCTGCCCCGATGTGAGGCACCTTTGTGCTCCAACATTTCACTGCCAGCATTCCCACCTTTTTATTTAAGTGCCGTGGGTGCTTTTCCCCCCCTCTTTTAATGATCTTTTTATTTTCTTTGAGTGTTTTAATACTTGCAGCGGGACCACTGAAGGCAGTGCCTTTCCCTGCTGACCACCCTGACACTGCAGCCCCTGTCAGAGCTGCTGTGGGCAGGAGGGGGAATAAATGGGAAGTGCAAGGGGAGAAATGGCACCGCTGCCAGATGTTCCAGCAAGGAAACACTCGGGGACCCTGCGATTTGTCCCTGCTGTGTGGCAGAGGCTGCTGCTGCACCGACAGCACCCCAGCCACGCACTGAACTGACTTTAAAAGCGACCGAGGTGAAGTAACCCTTCTTTATTTTTATTTTTTTTTTCTTTAAAATACCCTGTGGTGCCGAACTGAAACTGCAGCCAGCTTCTATTTTCAGAGGGCTCGGTGAGAGAATGTTTTTATCTGGAGATACAATGACTGTCGCCCTGTAGCCTGCAGTTCCCATGCTGGTGCTGCCAGGGCCCATGAATGCGTGCTTTATGAGCTGCTCTCGCAGGTGTTCGGGGGGCATGTAATCACTAATGAATGCTGGGGACACACAAACTCGGGGCAGGCTCTGGCACAGCCAGCCAGGCCAGGCTTTTTTTATTGCTCTGTGAGAAAAAAAGCAGGGAAAAAAACAAAAAAAAAAGTCCAGAGCTTTTCCCTCGAGAGATCTCCCAGCCTGTGGCCAGCTCGGTGGTCACCCGCTCCGTTTGCACTCGCCCCGATGGAAGTTTGGGCACAGAATTCAATGTTTGGAGGTTTCTTTTGCTTCCTTCAGGGAGAAGTCCCGGAGTGGGCAGTGTTTCCATCCACGTGGAGTTTGCAGGGGTTGATCCTGAGGATTTTGTGCTTTTTGTGCTCCTGGCTCTGCCCGTGCCAGGGCTGGTGTGTAGGATAAGGAGCAGTGACTTCAGGAGGGGCGCAGCCCTCGGAAAACCTTGGAATGTGCGTGTCATGGACGGGGCCTATTATGATAACGATGATTAATTTGCCATTAAGCCTGTCTGATCCTTCCCCCCATCCCACAAAGGCACAGGGCCTGGGCTGCAGGGGCAGTTTGGGTTTTGGCAGGCTGGGCTCCCTTGGCTCTGCAGCCAAACAACGTGCTCTGAACAAAGTCCTGTGTGAGGAGCAACAACAAAAGCCAACCCCAAGCAAGGCAGATTTTAAAAAAGGCGCAAATCTCTAATTTTTAACTGGTCTAACACACCAACCCCGAAAAGGAGGGGAGATGAGTTTGTTTTGTGGCTCTCAGCCAGAGTTGTTGGCTGAGTGATCGAGGCCCTCCCGGCTCCAGGGAGAGCAGAGGTGAGCCAGTCACACACCAGGTCTGCTGGTGAGCAGCCTCTGGCTTGGGGCTTGGTCTGGGAGGGAACGAGGATCCTCCAAGCTGGGAAACGCCAGAGTGTTCCCACAAAATTGGCTTAGAGTCACTTTTGGCTTGGAGAGCCCGAGCTCCAGCTCACCTGTGGCTGCTGCAGGTGGGGTGGAGGTGGCCACTGACTCCAGAGCTGCTGGGTCTCAGCGTGCCCAGGAAATTCAGGTGCACGAGCTGGGTGTGCATCCTACCTGGACAAAGAGGAAGGA
>VYXC01009177.1:198477-257146 GCA_013397175.1 Platysteira castanea | reverse complement strand
TGGCATTGTCACCTCACAGCATTGTCACCCCTGGCATTGTCACCCCACGGCATTATGACCCCATGGCATTGTCACCCCATGGCACTGTCACCCACGGCATTGTCGCCCCATGGTGTTGTCACCCCACAGCACTGTCACCCCATGGCACTGTCACCCATGGCACCATCACCCGTGGCATTGTCACCCCCGGCACTATCACCCCCGGCACTGTCACCCATGGCACTGTCACCCGTGGCATTGTCACCCCTGGCACTGTCACCCCTGGCACTGTCACCCCTCGCTTAGGATCCACCACCACGGCGGAAGTTTTTGGCCCCGGCTCTGGGGGTTTGGGAGGGGCATTAACAGAACCCCCCGATGCAGGGCGGGCCAGGAGGGGCTGCAGCACCAATCCCCGGCCACACGGGCCGGGCCGAGCCACATCTGCTCTGTCCCAGCTCGGGGAGCGGGGCCGGCCCGGCCGCTCCCGCTGGACACGGCTCAAGCATTACCGTGCTTGGCCAGACAATAAACGCAGCCCGTTTATTTGTGGTGGCTGGGCCCTTGGCAGGTCACTGGCACGGCCTCCGAGGGCGATGCGTTCGAATCCCTCTCTGGATTTTCCCTCTTCCCATCTCTCCAGGCTGCCTTCTATTCTTTGTGCCTGCTCTCCCGGGAGATCTGGGCTCGGAACAAACAGCTCGCCATCCTTGTGGCTCTTGGTTGCGAGGTTAAATAAGTTTAGGAGGGAAAAGCACATTTGGAAACGGTGCTGATGCAGAGGAGCGAGCCAAACACGCTATTGTCCCAACCAGGCCTGAGTGTGCCGTGGTGATTTCCAGGGTACAGAGACAGGCTGGCTGTGGGCTCCACGCAGCTACTGCAGAGGGGAGCTGGCTGGGAAACCGAGCTGGTCCCGTGACTGAGCACACAGCTGGGAATCGGCCTCCAGGCTGCTGTTCCTGGCTTTCCGAGGGATCCCGAGAAAGCCCCGGCAGGGGGGAAGGAAAGCTGTGTCATTTCGGAGAGCCAGGCTAAGCCCAGAGGGGGCCAGCAGCCCCGAAGGGGGAGCAGGGAGGGTGTTGGGACAGGAGCTGCGGCGCTGCTCGCGGCTGGAGCTGGGGCAGGGGTGCTGACAAAGAGGAGATGTTTGGCCAGGGCTCCTCTCCTGGCTGCAGGGGGGATGTTCTCACCCGGGCTCGGGTTTGGGATGTGTTTCACGTAGGCTGTGGTGTCTCACAGTCCCAAGGCTCGGTGTGAGGCAGTCGCCGTTGAGTTCCCGTTATAGCAAAGAGAGTCTGACCTATTTTGGGATGAGGGAAGCACTCTCTGAACTGCTGTGCCTCGTCCTTGGCTGCAGATGAGGCCTGGAGTGACCCTCTCAGCTTGGGCAGGGATGAATCCTGCACAGAGCCCAGGCCAGGAGGAACCTCCAACCTCCTCTCCATCTTCTCCTCGTTACCCTTTGGGATCTCAGGCTTGGGGAGATACAGAATGCACAGGCAGCCATTCCCCCAGTGTACAGAAATGATTGAGAGTGGCTCACTCAAGCCCCAAACTTCCATTCAGGTTCTGAATTCCCCCTTGGAGGGCATCTGCTTCCCCACACTGGCTCCAGGAAGATCCAGGGAAGATAAGCCTTGTCTTCTGGCCAGGCCAGCCTGGAGATGAGAGGCTGGTGATGTGAATGTCACTTCTTGTCCACCTCAGGTTCTCCACCTCCAAAACGCTCCCCTCCTGTACCGCCAGTGTCAGGTTGCAGCTTCAGGGTGAATTTCGTGAACTCCTGCTCGCTGAGTGTCTTCCTGGCCCTCTTTCCCAAACTGCTGAACTGCTGTCTAGTTCCTTTCTCATGACCCTCCATCATCCTGGGATTTTTTCCAGCACAACCCCACGCAGGTGCTCTGAAAAATAAGAGGTCAGGTCTGCTCCCTAAGTTGATCCCAAGTCTGCAGAGCCTGGGGAGAGAAAATCTTCTGGGCATGATGTCAGCCCAGCTCTGAGAGTTTGAGGATGTGGGCTTCTGGATGCCTATAATTTACAGGAAAGAAATAAACCTCACATCCTGGAAGATGCCATTTTTCTTGCGTCCCACACTTGGCAGGTTGGGAGGTTTGTGGTAGGAGCCAAGATGTTGATGGTTAGCATGAATCTTTCCTTCCCACAGACCTTCTCTTCCTTCCTTCCTTCGCCTGCGCTATCTGGGAGCTCTTGGCTCCTCCGGCCCAAAATCCAGCTTGAGTTCTGCTGTGAAATGTCCTCAGTTATTTCATCTTTCCAGCTGAGAAAGGCTAAACACAATCCTTCAGGAGTCTGGCACGAGGAACTGGGGCAGCTTGCTCAAAGGAGGAGCAGGGAGCCAGAACTTCAGCTGCTCTCTCTCAAGATCAGAGCCATCTATTTTGTGGAAAGCTTAACCCATGGTGGGAAGGGATTTTTTTTTGCTGTATTTCCACCTGGTTTCCTCGCTCCTGCAGGCAGGATCCACATCTTCCCCTCACTGGGGTTGCCAGAGCAGCCCCTGGTGTTATTTGGGGGGAAAAGGTGCATTTTTAGGAGCAGCAGAGTGAGGGGAGCCTGGATCCAGCTCCTGGATTGGTCTGTGCCTTGTGCTCCATCCAAAGTTTCTCCAGCAACTGGAATCTTCCTCTTTGATGGGTTCTCATCATAATGGGGAAAAATGTTATAACTTGCTGTGGTGAAGGCAGTAAAGGATTAGGGTGGAATTCCTCCCTATCCATAAAAACCTGCAGGTTTTGTTGGGAGAGGAGGCAAACTTTTACTCCATTAAAGTTTTCTCAGTGACAGCGCTGAGGCTTCAGAGTCACGTCGGCTCCTCCAGCAGAAAGGTGCCTGGAAACGAGGTGTCACTCCGTGTTCCTCCCGGGGGGAACAATCCATTCCAGCGGCAGCAGGAAAAATCAGCTCCATTCACGACCGAGGGGGCGACGGGGAGGAAGGAACGACTGTTTGTTAACGTTGCCTTAAGCGAAATGTTAATGAAGTGCAACACTTCAGATGCTCGCACGCCTCAATTATGCCCACCAAGATCTCACGTTGCCTTTGCAATTATCCGGGCTGGGAAATGAGGGACGTGCGAAGAGGCTGCTGCCTGCTCATTATCCTCCCTGCCAGGAGGGATGCGGCTGGATTTCGGCAGGTGCCGGGTGTACCTGCACACGCACCGTGCGGGGACGGCGTTCTCCTGGAAATGGGTTTTAGGCAGGGAAAATGAGGCGTGGGGTGGTGGTGTGCGAACGCGGGGTGAAGCTTGGACAGGCTGGGAGTGAAGTCTGGGTGTCTGGGGGTGTTGGTGACCCTGGGGAAGGGACAGGCAGGCGTGACTGGGTTAGGAATGAGGGTGGCACCTGGCAGGATCTGCTGCTCCTTCGGCACTGAGCTCAGTGCTCCTGTTTCTGGTTGCCCTTGCCCTGTCCCTGCAGTTTGATCGGGGGCACTGACAGGAGGGAACGGCTTCAAACGGAGACAGGGCAGGGTTAGATTGGATGTCAGGGAGAAATTCCTCCCTGTGAGGGTGGGCAGGCCCTGGCACAGGGTGCCCAGAGAAGCTGTGGCTGCCCCTGGATCCCTGGAAGTGCCCAAGGCCAGGTTGGACAGGGCTTGGAGCACCCTGGGACAGTGAAAATTGTCCCTGCTCATGAAAAAGGGTTGGAACAAGATGATCTTTAAGATCCTTTCCAACCCAAACCATCCTGGGATTCTATGATCCTTCTAACGTAAGGCAAAAATACATTCACAAAAAAGTCCCCTTTTTCCTGCACCAGACACACAGAGGCTGGGTAACAATTTCAGAGACCAGGAGCTGTTTTGTTTACCCAATCCATTTTTATTATTATCATTAAGTGGGGAAAAAAAATTGACAGACAAAAATTCCTTCAAAATTGTGCAATAATACATAGCAGAAATCAGTGAATGAAAAAAAAACAAAAACCAACAAACAAATAAAGGACACAGAGTAGCAATTCAAATAGTACAACATTAAACGTCACTTAAAGAACCTGATCAAAAGGTGACACTACCTCTATTAGAGGCTGGCTGCTTGTGGACTGATGCAGGTGTGGAAGGATTAATTAGAATGTTGCAGCTATTTCCAGGAACGAAGGTGCTCTCGGGGTCCAAGAGTAACTGAGTTACTGCACCATTTCCCTCCTCAAGTCCATTTGAAGGAGACTTGAAAGTTGTTTCAGAAAAGGTTTGGGGTTTTTTTCTGAAAAAATGACCTTTTACTTTTCCATCAGCAAGTAGGTCAAGTTTGTCAATAAATATGCTCTGACTCCAGGCATGGAGATGCTCAGCCTGAGCTCTGCCCTGTGAGGAATGGGAATTCTGCTCAGGGAGAGTTTCCTCGGCTCAGGTGGGGGTTCCCTGGTGGATAATGTGAGGGTTTTGGACACTCTGCAGACAGCAGGAGTGAAATACCGCGGTGACCACCACGGTGACCATCAAACACAAAGGTCCTTTGGCCACGAGGCCACAAGACGTGGATGCTGGCAGCCAGCTCTGCCTCTCTGCTCTCCCCTCCCCTTCCTGGCTGGCTCTGAGCTCCCAGCCATCTCTGTAACGTGAGCTGTGCCCAAGGAAAAGAGGCTTTGCCCGGGGCTGAGCCCGCAGCTGTCCCCTGCTAAGGCTGTGGCAAGGTGGGAGCACCTGGAACAAGTCAGGGCAGGGGGAGCCGGGGCGTGAACGTGCAGCACACCAAATCCCTGCGGGCAGGGGGTTTCACCCCAAATTTCAGCCCTCTCTGAAATCCCTCTTGCAGGTTTCCTGGGGTACAGGCCCTCAGCCAAACCCCAGAGGGGCTGGAAGCTCCTGCTCCAGCTGGTTCCTGCATGCGCCCAGAGCGTGGGCTCTGCTCTCGCTGGGTTCAGGGAGCTTTTACAGAGCTGGCAACCTCCAGATGGGGTTTATTCAGACTGAAAAGAGCCTTTTTTGGCCCTTTAATAGGTCTCCAGCCTGGGAAATAGCACCTCCTTGTCCTTTCTTATAAAAACCAAACACCAGCACAAAAAAAAAAACCCCTCACAAAAAGCCTGAGCCAAAGCAAAAGAAGCCTCGTGGTCCAAAACCTCAACAGATTTTAGTGTTCAACCTTAGTCTTTTGTTCAAATGGACTTGAGAGTACCCGTGGGCATCTGAAATGGATGCAAACACAAATAAACCAGTGGAAGTTCCTCCTAACCAGGGTATTTTCCATACCCTTTTTTTGCTTTCCATACAGATCCAAACATTTCACTGGGTTCCTATAAAGTAAACCCAAATCACCTCCCAAAATTCAGGGTAGCAAGTCGTGTCCCATTGCATAAGGCTACTGAAACGAACCCAGAAGGAAATGTACATCCACATCCACGTCCCATATTTACAGCAGAACCCTCCCACCCCCTGCATGACTCCGTGAACGAGATTCCGTGCTTCAAAAGTTCATAAAAATATACAATTTACCCCAGAACTGCATCGAAGCTGCTCACTCCCCACCTGGAGCCCAGGCTTCTCTACCTCCCTCTCTATAAAATACACTAGCCCTGTCGAAGTTGCTTTGCTGAGAGCACTGTGGTGATTTTTGCAGTGAAGGGGAGGGCTGGGAGGGTTGGGGACAGCTCTGAGTGCTGTGATCACAGCCCCACAAGGGCTTTGCGGGGTCCCCAACCCCCTGGGCACGCAGGGGTGACCCCACGGAGGGCTCTGCTCTGCCCACGCTGCCTTAGGGAGTTACATTTAACCAGCAGTGCTGGGTTTGGGGAACAGTGTGACCCCAAAATGCTGTGCTCTGCACCAGTGTGCCCGAGCCAGGAGCCTTTCAGAGTGGCCAGGAGTGACCCATCCCCCAGGGGATGCTTGGAAACCTCCGGCCAAGGGATTTCTGCAGGACATGAAGTGGTTACAAGGGTCCCCCTTGGCACCTGGCTAGGCAGAGATGGGCTAAACTCTGGATTCTGCTCATCTTACTGCAGCAGGATTTACCCTGGGGGAGTAAAATATCAGAATTTCACCCTCACCAGAGAGGCACCAGGTTTTGGGATGCTACGCTGTAATTCTCAGTTACCTGTCCCAAAAACATTTACTTTATAAGGAAGGGGTTCAATGCTCTTTATCTCTGTTTTTAGGCTTCCTCTCCTGCATAAAATCTTTTGATTTATGTTTTTTGAGACTCGTTTAGCCTCTGGGTCGGAGTCTGGTCTCTCTGTGCAGCTGTAACTCCAGGCAGACTGAGCTGTGTGCACTGGGTTGATTTACACAAAACTTCAACTCCTGAGCAGCACCCGATGCACCGACAAGGTAAAAATATTGCAACTCTGCGAGCTTGCTGCTACTTATAAAAATCTGATTCTAGTTTGGTCCCAGCTTTGGGAGAGGGGAAAAAAAAATCTGTCACCGGGAATGCTAACAGCAGTAATTGAAAATAGAGTCAGTATTTCTCTAGAGTATCAAACCATCCAGACTTCAGGGTTTTTTTATACATTTTTCTATTGTGAAATCAAGCGGATCAGTCACGTATCAAAACATAGTTGGCCTCTCTCACTTCATCTGTAGGAAGACTGCAATTATAACTTAATTTACACAGCAAAAATACCTTTGTTTTTCACAAAAACAGTGTGACAAGACAGTGTGCTGTATTTCCTGGTGAGGAGTTTTGCATATATCGAGCACGGACAGGGGAGAGCCCTGAACATCCTCTCCTGCCCCACTCCTGGGCTGGCAGGTAGTGGTGAGGTTCACATTTTTTGGCGAAATTCACATTTTTCTGTCACAAAATAAAAGCTCCAAACAGTGGCAAGCAGACTTTTTGCATTTGGCTCTGCAGCCAGTATTGTGTCTGCTGGGAATGTGAGATGAGAAAATAACACAGATGCGTGTGTGTGTGTATTTATCTTATTTCTAAAGCTGCAGGTAAAACTACAGCTGCTTTTAGGAAATTCCAATGAGGCAGCATCAAATCCCTGCTGTGGGTCGAATTAATTTAAATTTTCAGTAATTATTGCTCTGTGTGAGTGTGGAAAATCTGTATTTGCACACACTGGAGGCTCCCCCTTCCGTCCCACCACTGTGCTGGCATCTGAGGGAAGCTCCACGGAGGAGGGGTACCCTAAATACCTGGGAAATGTGTTTTAAGGTGCAAGTGGCAATTTTTTGTTTCAGTGATGTGGTGGTTGTAAGCTCCAGATTAATTCAGCCCCGTGTGATGGGCAGGGGCAGCAGCAGGAGGGGTTTGGGCAGCACTTCTTGGTGTGGGGATGTTTTTGACTTCCTACAGCAGCAGGAAGCTAAAACTCACCCCTAAAAAACGTGCTGTGGTACCTCAAGATTGCTCAAAGATTGGGTCATTCACAGGGGAGGAAAAAAGATGTGAAAATGAGGGTTTGTATTATGGTGGCAAGGACAACGATGGGGATGCCAAGATACGACTGCCTTGCAAGATAAAGTGGCACATGTTCTACACAAGAATGTGTACAATGTCTGACGACTCTGGAAATCTGTTCTGCAGCAGATTTCCCAATAAATTAACACAACAAAAATATTTTCATATAAAACAAAGTCCAAACGATTTTTTTTTTGTCCTAAAGTAAAAGCAAAACCTTCAGGGACTATATTACTTATCTCTCTCTACATATATAATCTCCTGAATTTTTTTTTTTTAAATAAATTTATTCTTGTCTTAGAAAAATAAAACGAGTAGCCAATTTAGTCAACGGAAAATATCTCACAGACTTAAAAGCATGCCCAGCAAGCATAGCCTTGTAAGACTAAATTAATGTTAAATCAAAGCAATTTGTTACTCAACCGACCTAGTCTGCAATTCACAGTTGATTACTACAAAGTGTATTCTTAAAATTATTATTATTTTTTTCTTTTTTTTTTTTTTGACCCATATAAAAATAACGTATTGCAACTCAAAGTGCATTTTTAAAATAAACAATCAACTATTTTTATCAAATAAAATATTTACACCATTTGGTTCTGTACAGTCAGAAATGCGCTTCAGGCGATGACCATGGGGACGTCATCTGAAAATCCAGTTATCATTGGGGCCTCGTCGTCCTCATCTCCTGGAAAACAAACCCAAAAGAGAGCTGTTAGGGGGCCCTCAGCACTTCGTACCCTGTTTTGAAGTGATTTGCATTGGAAGGAGGGGTTTAATTTGATAAAAAGGTTTGGTTGGGAAAACTTTTGATGGTTCGACTTAAAGGTCTGTGCAACCTTAACTATTCCATGGTTCTGTGCTTTGTACTCTTAGATCAAATCCATGGAGACTGTGATGGCAAAGTGGCCCAAACCATGATAAAAGAATTAATTCTTGCCCTGATTTCACATCCCCGGTGCATTTTTAAGTGATTTGCGTTGGAAGAAGGGGTTTAAGTGAGCTTGCTAAAAATGTTTGAGAAAACTTTCAGCAGTCGGACTTGATGGTCTTGAAGGTCTTCTCCAGGTTTAACAGCTCCGTAATTCCATGATTTATACTCTTAGATCAAATCCACAGAGACCGTGATGCCAGAGTGCCCCAAACCACGATGAAAGAATTAATTCTTGCCCTGATTCCACATCCCCAGTGCTGTCCCCAAGCGCCAGCGGGGGCCACGTACCCAGATCATCCCCCGAGGAGAAGATGGCCGAGCCCAGGCGGGAGCTGTAGTGGCTGTTGGCGAAGGCAGTGAAGCTGTTCTGGAGCCTCCTGTGCCTCATGTACAGCACCACGAAGCCGATGCCCAGGGTCAGCAGCAGCACGAACAGCACTGGCACCACGATGGCAGCCACGTCCGTGGGGCGGCCGGATTTGGTGGCAGAGGAGTCTTCACCTGGTGAGGGAGGGACACGAGCGCTGCTTGTACCAACAGCACATCTCTAAGGAACGTATGAGGCTTCTTCCCTGAGTATTTTTAAGGAGGATGAGGGAAAAATAGGGACTCACCCGTTCCCAGCTCGTCGTAGAGAAGCGTGGCCGGCTCCCCACACATCTGCCCCCCGTACAGGCACTGGGCCTGCACGGTGAACGAGTAGTTGTGGCCGATCTTCAGGTTGGACACCTTGAAGAAGTTCTCCGTGGTGTTGCCCAGGTAGGCCGTGATGTTCATCAGGCTGTCGAACATGTGAATCTCGTAGCCCTGAGGGAGACACCAGCCCCAAATCACTCGGCTGCAGAGGGCGGGTTTGCTCCTTGCAAAAGGGGTTTGAAACTCAGTTTTCCTCCTGGATGTGGCTTTGATGAACCCTGCTCGGCTGTCAGCTGGGGGGGAGCAACGTGGAGCCTCCTCCAGGAACCCCTGCTGGTGTGCCCTGAGCTCGGACAGTTCAGGGAGGAGAGATTCCTCTTCTCCCAAGGGACAGGATGAGGGGACACAGCCTCAGGCTGTGCCAGGAGAGGCTCAGGCTGGACATCAATAAGAATTTCTTCACTAAAAAGGTTGTTAGACATTGGAAGGGGCTGCCCAGGGAGGTTTGGAGTCCCCATCCCTGGAGGTGTTCAAGAAACACCTGGAGGTGGCACTCAGTGCTCTGGGCTGGTGACAAGGTGGGCATTGGGCACAGGCTGGACCCAATTTTGGAGGTCTTTTCCAACCTAAATGATTCTGGTTTGGTCTGTCTGGTCCACTCTGTCCTTAGCACCCACCCCAGACCACCCAAGCACAGAGTCCAGGAGGGTGATGGCTTTTTTGGTGCAGTTTGCTACCCACCTATGCTCTGGCAAACAACATCCCACAGATTTCCTATCCAAGCCTGAATAATGACAACTCTCAGACTTCCAGGCATGGCAGGGCAGCGTCCTATTCCCAGTCCTTTCACACATGGGACAATTGTCCTTTTCTAGGGCAGTAATTATGTTCCTAAAAGGTGACTGATTGGATCTATCAGCCTCAGAGCCTGAGCCGTGACACGAATTTCAGTGAGCTCTCGTAGAGGGCTCCCCAAGGACAGGATGGATTTCAGAGTCTGTGGAAGGAGCCTCGCAGTGACTCTGCCCCAGGACAGGAGGCACAGCCAAACTTACCCGGCTTTCATTGAAATTACTTTCCTTCAACGCCAGACTCTTCCAGAAAAGCAGAATGTGGTCGTTTTCTGTGATGATTTTTAAGGCGTCCGGTGCAGACAGGGGGACTGCAAATGGGAAAAAGTGGCAGCAGGTGAGGTTGTAGGACTGGTGGCACTTTCCTCTTACAGGAATGGAGTCACTCTGAAACTTAGAGGGTTTTTTTAGGGATCAGCACAATGCTCTGCTTGGAAAAGGGATGTGCTGGAGTAGGGGATGCTGTGGTGTGGAAGCTGGGAGGAGTTTGTCAGTGGTAGGGCTGTAATGGTGCTTGATGGTGTGTGCACAGCCAAATGGGTGCTCTTCCATCCCCATTTATCCGGAGAAAAACACCTGATATCACTTCAGAGGCTGCCTCTGCACTGCTGGTGTTTGGGGGTGCAATCACCTTCCCTGGCCTCCCAAAATTGGGCTTTGGCTGTGGGAGAGGACCAAGAGCTGCAGAACCATTTCTGCAGCCTGCAGGCAGCACAGGATGGGTGGCGTGTCCCTTACCTGTGTTGATCTTCATGCTGGATTCCTTGCTCATGTTTCCCAGCTGGACCATCACGTGGTATTTCCCTCCTGGCTCCAGTTTCTTGATGGTGTACTCCACCGTGCTGTTCCGGCTCTTCACTTTGTAGATTTTATCTGTTTTCCTCACCAAATCTTTAACTGCCACCGCGTAGAGCTGCAGGGGGAGGAAAGGGATGGAAAAATCTCACTTCCCTACAGATTTTCAGCAAAACAGTGGTAGGACATTAGACAGGGGGTGCTTAAAATTTGCTTCAAACCAAGGCTGAGCTTTACAGAAAGCCTGGGGAGCAAAATTCCAAGCCTCTCTCTGGATGCCTGCCCAAAAATCAGCATTTACTGATACAGAAAATGCAGTTAGTGGAACTGATGATGAGGGCAAGAGGAAAACCTCAGGTTCTATTTCTCGGTGAATCACAAGCATGCAACACAAACCCCTGTCCTGTCAGAGTTTCCAGCTCTGCTGGGAAGATTTATACCTCCAAACCTTTGCTGTTCAAGGCTGTGGACCAGAGTGGGAGGGGAAAGCTTGCTGAGAAAATGACTGGCCTTCAATGGAGCGAGACCTGAGCATATTCCAGCGTGGCAGAGAACAGAACCGGGCTTTGTTGGGGTGGGAGGCAGTGCCCCAGCCCAGCCTTGCCCTCCCGGGCAGAGCCAAAGCCCAGAAAGGTGTTCTGGCACATGCCCAGGGCTGTTTTTAGACTTGGTCAGCAACAGATATCCCAGACCTGGCTCTTTTTAAATATTACAGTCCTGAGCTAATGGCCAGCGGGGAGGAAATGAAGATCTCAGAGGTGCCAGCACTTTGATGGTGATTTCACCAACATGCTCTCAGGCTTTCTCCAGCAGAAGAAAGGCAAGGCTCTGTCTCTGAGCCAGGGTTCTGTGTGCACAGGGACGGGAGAAGGCTCTGTGAGGTGCTACCATGTCCTGGTCGGGGGAGTCGTAGGGCGATTCCCACTTGATGACGGCGAAGGTCTTGCCGGTGTGCACGGCGTGCAGGTGCCGCGGGGGCAGCCGGTTATCCGGGATCATCTTCACCACCACGTAGTCCGAGGGGGGCCCTTGGTAGGGAGACATCACCCGCACCTGGGAGGGAGGCACAGGGGTCAGGGGGACATCCCCCAGTCCTGAGGGAGCCACGGCAGGCAGGTGGAGAGGGGAGGGAGCCCACCAGGAACAGGTACTGCTCGTCCCGCTGCACCAGCACCGTGATGTTGTGGGCGCTGGTGGTGCTGTTGTGGGGGCTCCGGTACAGCTCCAGGAAGGACGTGGCGTAGAAGATGCCATAGACCTGAGGGGCAGAGCACAGCAGGGATGGTGCAGGGTTTGGCACGGCCCAGAGCATCCAGTGGCTGGCACTTTTTAGGGGTGTAAAGCAAAGACCCTTTTCCTTCTGGACCCTTTTTTCTGCTTTTCCCTCTCTCTTGCCCCAGTTCAATCTGCCCGCTTGCCTTTGAACTCCCAAGCCAAAACCCTGAGCTCAGCTCAGGTAACAGCAGTTGATTCAAAAGCTGCTGGAGCATTGTGCTCTCTGTGTTTAAGCCACTTCTCACTATATCAGTGGCTGAACAAA
Organism: Platysteira castanea; assembly: GCA_013397175.1. Lineage (NCBI taxonomy): Eukaryota > Metazoa > Chordata > Aves > Passeriformes > Platysteira > Platysteira castanea. Next base: position 245,036 of record VYXC01009177.1, on the reverse strand, counting down.
CAGACAAGAAACCTTTCTTTGCTTCTATTTAAAGGGCAGGAGGTTCTTTCCCTCATTCTCCCCCAAATTTTCAGGGCCTTGGAGTTCAATCCAAACAAATAATCCTGATTTCAGGGTTTCTTGTGCTGCTCTGAGGCTCTGAGCTAGACCCCAGGGTGGCTGATGAGGGAAGGGCTGGTGCCTTACGACATTCCTGGGGCCGGTCCAGCTGCATTCCACCGCCGTCTGGTTGATGGCCTTGGCCTTGAGGCTTGGGGACGCAGGCCTTGTGCCACTGGTCACCACATGCACAAAAGACAGAGGGCTGTCACCCAGCTCCGTCCTAGCCCAAGCAGAAATTTCATAGGGGGTGTGTGCTGTCAAATTGGCCACTGAGCAAGAAGAGAAAGGGGCACTATTAGGTGAGGCAAAGCATGGTGAGGGCAGGGTGAGAGCACGAGGGAAGGGTCAGCACCAGCAAACAGACAGGAGCCTCCCTCTCCTGGGTCGTGCTTTCATTGCCTTGGAGTTATTTCCTTTATAAAGAAGCACCTGAGACTCTGGGGTCCAACCCAGCCCGGGCTTTTCTGTGCCCAGATGGTTTCCCATATCCACACTGAGATTGTCCCAAACCAGAAATGGGGTTAATAGAGACATTTTCTGTATGCAAGCCCAAGAAATGCTTTTTTTGTTTCTACTCCCTTTGGCAGGTTAGAAATGGAACAACAAACAAAGCCCCCTGTGATGAGAAAGGACTGAAAATGTAAATCTGGGGGTAAATCCCAAATCTGCTCAAAATCTCCATGTCCTCAAAACAGATTTGCTGCTTTGTCCTGTCCAAGTTTAAACAAAATTGTTTAAACAGAAACTACTAGTTGCAAGAAAAAAAAAAAAGAGAGATAAAATAATCCTATAACCTCCCATAAATCCTTCTGCTGGGTGTTGACCAAAGCAAAACTCTACATTCTGTGCAGAATTTACCTTTTTGGATGGACTTTTCTCCTTCTATGACCAGAGTCCTTTTTTCCTGCCTGTGGGTATCGAATGTCCAGTAGATGTTGACCACGTAGCCACTGACCTGTCAAGCCCAAGGACACACAACAGAGCACACAGGGAAACAGGGTCACTGTCAGACCCCTGACAGTCTTTGCATTGTATTTTCCATCCCAATTAAGAGCCCCGGGGCAGTTTGGGAGCAGTAAGAAATGATTTAGCATGAAATAACTGGTAATTGCAATGCTTCAGTGGGTGGCAGCTTCTCCCAGCCACTGTTCACCATTCACCCAGCTCAGCTGTAAAGGGACAAACTCTCACCTTGATATTCGTGGTCATTTTTAGGCTGAAACTCACGGAGTCCTCGCTGTAGCTCTCAATGTGGATGACAGGGGGAGGGATGACTGGGGGGGAAGAGAGAAAAGGCTTGTTAGCACAGCAGAAAGAAATGAAAATACTTACTGAGAGGGGACAGATAAAACAAAATACAGGGGTTTGTGGTAACACCAAGCTCCCAGAACAGGAAGCCCCAACTTTGTCTAAGACATGTCCCCCTCAGAGAAGACACTGATGTCATTTTTTAAGTCAAACACCTAAAAGCTGCTTTATCTGTGCCTTGCTCAGTGCAGGCTGGAACTGGAGGGGTCTGGGCAAAGGGGTTTCCCTCTGAACTCAGTAGGAGGAGCTCCTATCCCAGCTAACAGCTCCTGGCCTTCCGAGGAGCTGCCGAGGCACGTCAGGAGCTATCGGTGCCAAACACTCGTGCGAAACCTGAAGTGAAAGCTATTTCTGCTCTTTTCACCTCTGTTTTTCTAAGCATCAGGTAATTCACATTATCTGAATCCCGCACTTTGAGCAGCCTGGTGTTTTCTTTCCCTTCTTTCATCTAACAAATTAGCAGACAATTTTGACGCAGGGACGTAAGTTTGGATGAAAAACTTGGCACGAATACAAACGACTTCCAAAGGCTTTTCTCAAAAAAAACCAAAACAGGTTGGGAAGGAAATGATTTACTGTGCTGTTTGAATTTATCTGCTGTCAGACTGAGATGTTGTGATAGTTCTGGGGAGCTGTGGTTGTTTTTTATGGCCTAAACCTACAGGAGGAACCCCAATAATTGTGACCTAAGAGGGAGAAGGATGAGCCAGCATCCTTTCAGAGTGAGACTGATGGAGTTGGTAATTTCTTGTCAATCTTGTGGCCTACACAAGTCTGAGGGAATCTGTCTGCAGCCTGGCAGAGAGGGGACAGGCTCCTTGCCCACTTCCAGGGCAGCACATCCATCCTGTGAGCCACAGAGCTCAGAGGAAGAGTCAGTGACCCCTCCAGATGTGCCACTGAACCTGGAGGCAGCTCAGGTTGAGTGAAAACGTCACTTTATACAGGTCACTTTTAACAGCAAAGCTGTTGAACAATGTGAAGGGCTCAGCAGGGAGAATAAAGGGCAGGGAGGTGGCTGTGGATGTTGATGCTGATGTTTCAGGCTGATGATCTTGATTTTTGTTACCACCTCTGAGCTGACCCAAACAACACCACTTACCTTTGCCTTTGATGGTGGTTATGGATTTGGATTCACTCCAGTTTCCCACCCCTCGACTGGTTACTGCAGCAACCTTTGGAAACGAGAGGGTGAGGGAACATGAGCAACACTGTACAGTGCAAACTGAGCGGGAGGTTAGAGCAAGGTTACAGACCTGGCGGGGCTCCTGGGAAAAGGACTTGGAGACAAACAATAGCTTAATTACTTGGCAATAAAATGCTTAATGTGAGATAAAGCCGACTGCTTAAAGTTAATTAAAGGAATCTAAGAGGAGGGAGGTGCAGCCTCTTTGCAGATAACTGCTCTCTTATGAAATCTTTGAGGAGTCCATCGAGATAAGGAGCTTGGGACTCCACAGGCCGTAAAGTAGGTGAGAACCACGCCAGGGAAGTCCATGAGAGCACTGAATCTACTTCCAAAGACTGATTTGGGAATGGATTACATTGGGAAGGAATGCCATGGGAGGAAGATCCAACCAGCTGTGGCAATAACACTGATTTGGAGGGGGATTTATCCCACCTCGCAGTGAACTTCCCCAAGAACTCAGGAGGATGGACAACAGCAGAGCACACATTTCCCAGGGCTCGCTGTGCAGACTTTCATTTCCTACTCTTATTACTTCTGTCTATAATTACCCAGCCTCTCCCCTGTGCAGACATTCCCCACAGGCAGATTTGCTTCTTTTCCCACTGATACACCAAGGACCAAATTTATCTCTGGCCCACATCCAGTGCAATCGCAGTGACATTGGAATGGGCAATTAGCAGGGAGGATTTTGTAATCCAGCCTGGCCTTCTGGGACAAAGGAGCAAAATCAAGGGCCTTGGAACTGTAGACATTGGCGGTGCAAATGCCAAGCCCCTGGTGTGGGTTGGCATTAAAGGGCAGGGCTTTAACAAGATGTTTTTTTAGCAAGTTCTTGGCTGTGCAGCACTTGGGCCGCTCAGTAATGAGAGCTCACTTGGAGAGAGCTTTGGAGGAACTCACTCGGACTGTGTAGAGGGTGTTGACCTGCAGGTTCTTGATCTCCGTGTAGTTCTTGGTGGTTCTGAGGGATGACCACTCCTTGGATCCACTGCTGCTGTATTCCACCTAGGAGCACCAAAACAAGGTGTGAGGGCTCAGAAATGCCACAGGTCAGCAGGTCCCTCGGGGGCAAAATGTCAGCAGAAAGAAGCACGGCAGCTCAGAAAGGGAGAAATTAAGAGCTCCAGCGCTGTGCAGCCCTGCAGCATTGCTTCTCCCAACCTGCCCAATGCTCCCAGCAGATTTCCTCTGCAAAATGTCCCAATCCAGGCCCACTCCCTCTGCTGTCCCCATGCCACCGAGCTGGGCTCAGCCCCAATGGGCAGTGGGACTCACGATGAATTCCCGGATGAGGCCGTGGGCATTCACGGGGGGACTCCACCAGCCCATCACCACACCCTCAGCTTCTTTCTTCAGGGACAGCTGAAGGTTGAGGGGAGCATCTGGTACTAGAGAAACAGAGAATTATTAGTGAGAAAGAGAAATATTCCTGACAGTCATAGGGATGTGCCCAGAGCGCGCAGGGAAGAGCAGCATCTCCCTGAAAAACCAGGACAAAAGGGGTGGATGGCTCTTTCTCCCAGTCCAGCACGATTCCCAAGCTTATGGAAAGACCCTTTTTGTTCATAGCAGGGATATCTCTCCTTTTTAGCCCAAAGCAGCACGAATCTGCCAGGGCAGTGCTGGGAGCAGCAGCTCTGCTTACGTCCTTCGGGCGCCCGCAGCGTGATGAAGTCGTTGGTGTTGTAGACCCGGCTCAGACACTGCACCTGCACTTTCACCTGGTAGGTGCAGTCAGGCTTGAGGACTTTCAAAACGCTGTTGGTCTTGTTGCTGTGGGTCTCCAAGATCTTCCAGATGCTCTCACCGACCACCCTGTGCGACAGAGCCACACGCCTCCAGTCAGGATGGGTTTTTGTAGCACAAACACACAGGTTGTCCCAAAATGGAACCATTTTATAAGGCTGCTGTTCATTTTTCTTTTTGGTAAATCCACACAAATCTTGAAAAGATGCTCTTGGAAAGCCTGAACTAACCATGGCTTGGTGACTTACAAGTCCCTGAGCTTTTCTATAACCGCTGTGCTCAAATTTGTTATCTTTGTTCTCGGTGTTAATGGTCCCACAAAGACAAGGCCCAGGTGGAAAAAAAAATGAATATAAGAACTTTACAGTCTGAGTAATAATAAGGGAGGAAACCAATGTCTTGAGGGCATTGTCACAAATGCCCTCAAGTCACACCTCTTTTGTGTCTCTTTTGCTACCAAATATTATATTTTCCAAGCAGAACTTGATTGAGGAGCTCTGAATGTTTCAGGCCAGATTCTGTGCAGTTCTCTGCAGTAAATACAGGCACACCTGTGCTCATGCTTCTCCTCTCTACTTGCGACAACAGCAGGTGAGGGATGGTGTACCTGTAGTAGATGTTGTAGACACAGGAGGTCGAGGACATCCTTTTTGGCCGAGCCCACGTCAGGGTGACATCACCAGAGAAATCAGCTGTCCACTGGAGGTTCTGGACTTTGTACACGATTGTGTCATCTGAGCAAGCAATGGGAAAAGTTAATTTACTGCAAGGAAACCAACCCCGTGCCCAGGAGAGAAACAGGAGTTTTGGTTGTTACACAGCAGGGGAGGTAGGAACAGCACTGACTGAAGGGGTGTCTGCAGCATTTCAATGAGATGTGGAATTTATCAGTGGAGAAGACTGGGCACAGAGGGCAGTTCAGAGCAGGGATTTACCCCTGGTGCTCTTAGTTCTACTCAGAATGTCTTAATGCTGCATCAGGCAAGCGTCGCCTTTCCCCTGAGCAAAGAGGAAGTGTGGCTGTTGATGAAACACTGGGAATTTTGGCAGCGTGTGAGTGCAAACTGCTCAGCGTCACCCTTCTCCTGGTGTGATCAGTCTGGGCTGTCCCTGTCACCCTCCAGGGCCTTTCTTGGCGTGTTTTCCCTTATCACATCTCGTGTTCAGCAGCAAGACCCAAGCAAAGGCTGGCAGTTCAAGTCTGGGGCTTGCCTTGACACGAACTCTGCAGCTGAATCACTGCCTGACCTTCACGGAGGCGTTTAGGGGATAAAAGCACCATGGAACCCAGCCCTGGGAGTGGTGGGGATGGGAGGTGCTGATCTGCAATGCCCCAAATCCGTGCCCTGCTCCCACCAGGCCATTCCCAGCTCTCTCTCTCCACGTGTTGGAGCCCACATCCCAGTGCTGCGGCTTGGCTCTGCTGGGGTGCTCAGCTTTGGTGCTGAACAGAAACCAAGCAGAGCAGAGGCAAACTGCTGCTGCTGTGCTTTCCCTACAGAGCTGGAATTAAATCCAGCAGGCACGTGGGTCCATGGACAGGCACGGCAAGGTGATTTTTCCAAGGGAAAAGAAATGGTTTTTCCTTGGCAGAGCAGCCAAGCCGTGCCTCTCAGCAGCTCCTTCCCCCTCCCCTGAACCTGCTGGCCTCTCCCAATCAATATTTAATTAAAGAACTAAACCTGATTGATGCTCAGCCCCCCAGCAGTTCGGTGGGGGAGCAGCTGAAGCTCATGGCTGGCTGGAGGCAGCGATTGATTGCTGTTATCAGCCCAGGGCGGGCTCTGTCCCGCTGCCTCCACAGGGCCACCAAGGGCCAGTGTGGGATGACCAGGGATGGCAGCAGGGCACGTGCCACATCCCCCGGGGTCACCTTGCAAAGGAGGGCAGAACAGGAGACTCTTGCTTCACCTGTGGGCCACGTAAAATAGACAGCTTTGCTCCTACCCATCCTAAAATGATTTTTTTTTTCTGTGTCTGAGACTGCTGTCTTCTGAGGAAGACAAATTGTCAGGGCAGAAGCTGCTGGGAAGTTTGTCCCAGCTGGTGATAAATGGGTGAGGAGGTAGCTTGGACAACTGAGCAGAGGCAGATAAATCAAGGATGGTGGGGAGAGAAAGGTCACATATCCAGGAGAGCACCTCTGTGTGCTGCCAGTGAGCAGGGAGTGAGGGATGGGAGAGGGCTGCTGCTTACCTGTGCAGTTCCTCTCATCACTGCTGTCTGAGCAGTCCAGGTATCCGTCACAGCGCTCTGTCAGCATGAGGCAGGCCTCCCCATCCTCACATCTGAAACCGCTGGGGCACGACAGGCTGCTCTGAGTAGCTGAAAAAGGCAGAACAGTTCAGGACTCGAGGCAGGGAAGTTCCCTCAGCAGCACTGGAATGTTTGCAGGTGGCTGCGTGTCAGGGCTGGAGCTCAGGCTGACGTGTCAGACACTGGGGTGTCTCCTGGCTGCATCTTCAAAAGAACCAGGAAAAACAACAACTGGATTTCTAATGGGAATAGCACCGTTTGGGCTTTTTACTCTTTTTTTTTTTTTCTGTAAAGGATTTCTGTTTTCTGTAAAGGCCTTTTTTTCCTACGAGGATTTCACCAGCAATCAAAGCCTCCTCAGAGGCTTCCCCGCCCTCCACAAGGAGCTCCCCAAGGGAACCATCTCGGCGGGCCCCTGTTCTGTGCCCACACTCACGGCAGCTCCTCTCGTCCGTGCCGTCCTGGCAGTCCCTCACTCCGTCACACCGCTTCCAGTTGGGAATGCACTTGTGCAGCTGCTGGCACTCGAACTCGAAGCNGGGCCCGGCTCCACTAGATGGCAATCCGCTTCCACCGAGCAGCGGCCTCAGCCGTCCCCGCCTGCCTGCAGAGAGCCGGCAAAGCCTCTGCTTCGCAGGGAATGTCCCGCTGGCTGGAGCAGCGACCCAGCTGGTGGCAGGAGCGTGACCCCAGGGCCAGAGGACATTTTACAGCGCGGCGTAAATGAACCCCGTAACCTGGCAAGGCTCTGGAAGGTCAGAATTCCTTGCAGACGCGATGTGGGAAAAGGGAAGGGGTGAGGGAGGGGAAGGCTTACTGGGGGTGGGACAGGCCTCCTCGTCGGAGCCGTCAGCGCAGTCCTTGTAGCCGTCGCAGACCCAGCTGTTGACGATGCAGGCGCCGCTGTTGCAGCGGAAATGGTTGGGCAGGCAGGTCGGTGGGATCAGCGTGGTCATGGGATGAACTGGAGAGCCTAAAAATACACCAGGGAGAGCTGACCTGAGGGCCCTGCTCCTGTGTGAGCTCTGCCTGCTCCCTGCTGACCGAGAGGGAAGTGGAGAGCAGGTGAGGCATCACAAGCCCCGTGTTTTCATCTGCTTTGTGCCTGTAATCGGGGCATCCAGAAATACAGAGTAAAACCATGCTTGAGAGTGCCCACTCAGCCCATTCATGGGGCATTTTTGGAGCCACGGGGTCTGTGGGAAGGCAGAGCGACCCTTCAGCATGTCCCTGTCATGTCCCTGTCATGTCCCTGTCACAGCCTCAGCACTGCGTCCTTACCCTCACAGTCCTTCTCATCAGACCAGTCCCCGCAGTCATTCTCCTCGTCGCACTTCCACCGGTTCGGGATGCAGTGCCCGTTCCCACACTGGAACTGGTAGTACCGGGAGCAGTTCGGGGCTTCTGTTGGGTTTTCTGGCAAGGAGAGGAGAGTCCCGTGAGCCACAGGGTAACCTCAGCAGCCCTCAGCACAGCTGAGAGGTGGGAGCATCGCCCTGAGCAGCACAAGCACGTTCCTTTCCCTTCATCCCCAGCATTCCCATTCCTCCCAGCCCTCGCTCTGTTGCCACCGCTGCTTTGTCTGTGCTCTTCGTGGCCAGACACCACCCCCGATCTCAGAATCAGAGCAGAATTCACCAGAGCATGGCAGAAATGGAGGAGCAAACCCCACAACTCTGAAATGAGGCTGCAGCTGCCTCGCATGGCTGGGTACAGCTCCTACAGCCACCCAGGGAACAGTGGTAAATATTGGGTTTGGCTGAAAACTGCCTGTCTGCTCGGGGCTGGGAGGCTGTGCAGTAAATATGGTCACAGGAGAGTTAGTCAAGCACAAGAAATGCCTGGTTTTCTGTGTGCTTCACTTTACCTGCCTGGAGAATCAGGGAAATGACACCGATCTCCAGGTAGGACATGCTGTGATGTGCCATGGGAAAGCTACACTCACACATAGATGCACACACATGAGTGAAAGCATGAGGGAGACAGGACTCCATCCTCCCGAAATCCAAAGGAAGCTGGAATTGCAGTGGCAAGAGGGGCGTTGCTCACCACAGTTTGCCTCGTCAGAGTAGTCACCGCAGTCATCCATCCCATCACACTTCCACACCAGGCTGATGCACACCCCGTTCTGGCACTGGAAGCTGAACTGGTCACAGGTCCGGTGGAACTCGGGGTCCTGGGCTGCAGGGAGAGGTTTGGTGTAAAGATCAAGGGCCAGGGAGAGGTTTGGTGTAAAGATCAAGGGCTTCAGGAAAGCTTGAGCAGGAAGGAGCACACTCAGGGGCAATCTCGGATTTCTGAGCAGAGCATCACCGTTTTGAGCCACCTCTTAGGAGAGCTGGCAGCTCTCTGGTAGTGGAACAGATTATATTATTGGTTCTCCCCACGCCTCTGGTTTCACTCTGTGCCCACCCCTCCCTGGCAGAGGTGCCCGGGGTGACACTTACAGCACCCAGCGTAGTTGGCATCTTCGTCCGAGCCGTCTCGGCACTGGATGATGCCGTCGCACACCATGGAGTGGAACAAGCACTGCTGCCTGTTCTTGCACACGAAGTCCATGTAGCGGGTGCACAGGGGCTCTGCAGGGGTGGGGAGGACAGAGGGTGGCACTTCTGCTGTCCTTGCCAACAGCAGTGCCACACGCTGGGCTCCTCGCACGCCTGAGCGCAGCGGGCGGGTTTTGGGAACTTGAGGGAAGTTCCCAAGACAGATGGCTTGAGCTGTGTCCCTGCACAGGCTGCCCCCCCGAAATAACCCTGCAGGGTGGGCACAGGCACCAGGAGGGGTTCGGTCACCTCCCTGGCAGTGTCCTCCCAGTCTGTCCCAGTCTGTGCCTTTTGCTGACCCGCCGATTCTGCAGGGGGCTCGTGACTGCACACTAAGGCTTTCCCATTATCTCACAGGGCTTTACCCGCAGTGGGACAGGCTTGGGCAGACCAGAAATGCTGTCAGCCCTCGCTGCTGGGCCCCAGCAGCTCCCCCCGAGCCCGGTACCCACCACAGTGCTGCTCATCCGAGGCGTCGGAGCAGTCGCTGATGCCGTCGCAGTGCTTGCTGGTTGGGATGCAGGTGCCATTGGGGCACTGGAAGCCGTTGCACTTCTTCTCTGAAATCCAGAATTGGGTGGATGCTGTGTGTTTTTCAGGGTTTTGTTAAAGCTGCTTTAATTAGCTACAGAAAGCCACGGTTGCCTTCGCGCTGTGCCTGCTTTTGGAGGGGTGGGCGTTGTCCCCCTGCGTGTGCTGCTGGTTTGGCTCGGTGGGTGTGCAGAGATCCCTCCCACCCGTGGCAGAGCCCCCCACACACACAGGACACGTTACCACAGTTGGCAGGGTCCTCATCAGAGCCGTCCTGGCAGTCGGCGTCCCCGTCGCAGGCCCAGCGCTGCGGGATGCAGTGGCCGTTGTGGCACTGGAAGCTGGAGGCCTCACAGGTGTGATAAACTGCTGAAACCAGAGCAGGGGGACACCTGAGCGTGGGGTGTCACCGTGGCCCTGCTGAGCTGAGAGTGAGTCAGGCCATACCACCACACCCTGCTCCTTCCCCTGCACCAGGATCTCCCACCACGGCAGGTCCTGGCACAAGCAACACCCCACGGACCCTCGGCCCTTCCCTCTCTGTGCCAGTCTTGCTCACGAGCCTGCTGTGCCTCGGGGATGGCTTTTGGAGGGGTAGAGATCTCCCAAAGCTCTCCCCAAAGTCAGCAGACCTCTTTCACTTTGATCTCAGTCCTTGGGGCGTGTGGGGAAAGGTGACAGCGGTGGCATCGTGCCAGAGATGGCGAGAAATGTCACAGAGATCCTGCAAGGCTTGGCAGAGCTGCAGAGCCCCCCGTGCAGGGCAGGACAGAGCCAGAGACAGCTTTTAATTAAGGCAAACCAGGCTCTTCTATGTTGCCAAAGCAAACAAGAAATACAATTCTCCCTTGGGGGGTTTTCCTTAGGCTCCTGTCAGGGAAATATCTGCCTGTGGGGTATCTGGGTTGCCGCCTGTGTTGTCACTTTAGAGACAAATCCTGCTCCTCAAGCAGGAGAGCACTCGGAGTTATTGAGAAAAGCAATGTTCAGCTTAATTAAATGGCACGATCCTGAGTTTTAGGTTGGAGAGTGACACGCACTCACAGATATTTCGAAATAGTACAATCTGGTGGCAGTAATATTCTATTAGGTATTCAGTGTGAAATGTAATTATTTTAGATAAGAGCAATAATTGCAGCCCGGTGAAGTCAGACGGAATGTTCCTCAAATAAGTGTGATCCTCTTAGATAATTCCAACTTGGAGCTTTACAAACCCGACACGCTTTTTGAAGTAGGTTCCTTTCCTGTGCTAATTCTCTCTGGAGAAACTCATATGAGAGATAAGTGATACCAATATAAATTAAACCTTCTTAGAAAGCCACGCTCATGGAATACTAATGACCAGAATCCACCAGGCTACAGCCCTGGGTGCTCCAGACACAGCAAACACCACAGGGGTGAGCAAAGAGGAGCTCAGACCTGAAAGGGATCTCCTAAATCCTCGTGCCAGAGCCCCAGGACAGCAGCTGGTGCCACTCTCTGCCCCAAAGGCTCCAGGCTGCACCAGAGCCGAGCTGCTGCCAGCATTCCCAGGGGCTGTCCTGGTCCCTACAGGCTCCTCATGGATCTCTGCCACATGCCATGGAACGTGCTGCTTTTATCTTGAAATAGCCCAGGTATGGCTTGAGAAACACAGCCTCGTGTCTTTCACTGATGGGCTGATGCTCTGCCTCCTCTGAGAAGTCTCTTCTCGTGCGAGTACTGAGGTTTTTGGCTTGGTTGATGTTTTTGCTTGACTTTTTTAAGTGGAAGAGACCAATACACTGCTATCTGTTGGCTTTTCAAATGAAAACAAGGCTCTGTGTGGGTGTTAACCTCAGGAGGCTGCTGAGGAACACCCCCGTGGTGGTGAGGAGGGTGGACTGCTGTGGCTTTCAGCTCCAAACACACACTGGGGCTCACAGGACTTGTTGCACGGGGGGCATAAAGCAGGAACAAGGTTATTTCTGTAATATGAGCTGTAAGAAAAGCAAGAGTGAGTCTTCCATGTGGAAGACTCCCTACTTAGGACACCCTCTTTAGGTTTTTGAGCCCACAGAGCAATGAGGCGGCTGGAAGAGGCCTGAAACTGCCAAACTCAACTTCCCAAACTAAATCTGCCTCTTCTGCAGAGCAATTAATTGTGGAGAAGCTGCAAAGAACGTGCCTGTTTTCTGCACTGAATGAATGGCAAGGAAACAGTGAAAGCTGTGAAATGCTCAGTGCCCACCGGCCTGATCACTGCCCCTGCAACAGGGGAGCTCTTTTCACCAGGAGAATCCTTCAGCTGCTCAGCAGCCACAGAACCACTTCCCATCCCACAGAGCTTTGCCTGTGGGTGCAATCTTGCAGGTAAAAAAGCAAAACTGGATCACTGTGTGAGCATCTCAGAGCTGTCAGCAAATTCCCAGCGAGCCCTAAGGCACTGGGGGAAGAAATCCTTGGGTTTGGAGCATCACATCACCCCAAGGTGCTCCAACAAGCAAGGAAACTGAGGCACAAGACACTGGCCAATGTCTCCCAGGCTGAAAGCAAAAAGTGTCTGCAGCAGGAGGTTCTTGGTCACACCCCAGCACTCACCAGTGCAGTTCGCTTCGTCTGACCAGTCCCGGCAGTCGTTGTCCCCGTCACACATCCAGGACAGACGGATGCACATCCCTGAGCTGCAGCTGAACTCATCGTTCCTGCACTGGTGAGCCTCTGCAAGCAAAATATCGGGCTCAGGGCATGGGAATACCCAAGGAGCAGGGCAGGAAGGCTGGATAATAATGGCACAGAAGTCTCCCAGCTGGAACACGGCGAGAGGGAGAACCAGCGCATGGCCTCGCTCTCTCCTCCTGTCCCTCATTTCCCAGCACACCATGGTCGTGTTCCTGATTCCCAAATACCCTGTAAATGCTGGTCCTGTCCCCCCTTTCCCAATCCCCAGTCAGTGAGGAGGAGGCAGCCTGGGTAAACAGGGGGATCTTGCCCTACACCTGCTCTGAGCAGCATCCGGAGGAGCAGCAGCTCCGAGCAGCACAAGGTGCTGGAGAGCAGCTGCCCACCCCTGCTCGGGGGAGGAGGTCTGAGCATGGGCACTCACCACAGTGACTCTCGTCACTGTTGTCCCCACAGTCGTCCTCCAGGTCACATTTGTAGGACAGAGGGATGCAGGTCCCCGAGCCCTGGCAGCGGAACTGGGTGTCGGTGTCGCACACGGTGGTGGCTGATGGAGAGAGAAGGAGGAGGAGAAGGTGGTGGTTAGGAGATGATTTCTGCTGCCTGAGGGTGTGTACTGAGTGCAGGGAGGTGGAGGGACAGGGACAGAAGCCTTCCAGTCTACCCTGAGGTACTGCTCTTTAATGCCATTTTTAGGCACTCCATGTGAAGCAGAGCACACAGGGATCAGCTTTCTGTCTGGGGATCAGGACTGAAGCCCCTGATGTCCACTCTCAAGCCAGGGAGCAAAGAGGCCAAGGTTGTAGACCCCACAAAGGGGACTGAAACCTCGAGTGGTGCGATGAGAGGGCAGCCAAAGCAGGGGAGAGGCTGGGCAGGAGTGTTGCTATCCAAGGCAGCAGCTCTGTGCCAAGCTGGTGACCTCTCTCTGAGGAATGGGTACCCACAGAGGCCTTCCCACACCTGGAGTCAGTCAGTGAACTCAAACTTGGACTCTGCTGACTGGTATCTCAACTTTGGCAGGGAAATAAGTTTCTTACTGGCACAAAATGGGCATCAACAGCCTCACTCCTGGTCCTCCAGTGATTCCTAACTTTAAACCCAGTCCTTTTTCCACAGTGCACTAGCCCGAACGATTCAGGCCGTGCAAAGCTGTGGAACATCCACCCTTCCTGCAAGCACTGGCTGTCCCTAACTTTGCTCAGAAAGGTGACCTCCATCTTTAATGTGTGAACTTGATTTATTACCTCAACCAGAGGCCCGTGTCAGCACTATCTGCTCTCTTCTCCTCATTGGCTGTGCCCTCAATTAGCTTCAGAAGACATTTAGTGCAAGAGACAGTTGGCATCAGTCTCACCAAATTTTAGACACTGATGCCTCATCTGGTCAAGGGGATTGGGGCAGAACTCATCCAAGTTGCTCTGGGAGTCTACCAAAGGAGCTGAGTTACACCCCCGGGGAGCCTCTTGCTCTCCCTGACTGTGAAAGGAGCATGGGCCATCAGCTCAGGTGAGATGCCACCACAGCAGACACCTGGATGTGGCCAGCCAGTGCCACCCAGGCAGGACACTCACGGCAGTTCTTCTCGTCGCTCATGTCCCCGCAGTCGTTGTCGTTGTCACACTGCCAGATGCTGTTGATGCAGTTCCCGTTGGAGCACCTGTACTGGTTGGGCAGGCACGTGTTCTCTGGGGCAGGAGGGACAACAGAAATGAGCTGGCATGAGGCTGTGCTTCCAGAAACGAGCCACTCTCCTCCCCGACGGAGGACGGGTCACGCCAACCCCTCGTGATGGCAGAAGCCACCTCAGCACTGAGCAGCAGCAAGAGCCGAGCAGGGCTTTACCTTCCTTTATGCACGTGTTGTTCTTCATGGCATAGCCGTGGGGACAGTCACACCTGAGCTCCCCGCTGGGCAGCACCGTGCTGGCCACCCCCTCGGGGCACTTGCAGCTGCGGCCGTTGTTGGACCTGGGCAGGCAGAGCAGGCTGCAGGGCTTGGAGATGCAGGCGTTCTGCCCTGGAGCAGGGCAGGGAGGAAGGGGACAACGTCAGGGCAGAGGCACGGGAATCCCAGTGTCACCTGCCAGCCCAGGGCAGAGGCACGGCAATCCCAATGTCACCTGCCAGCCCAGGGCAAAGGCACGGGAATCCCAGTGTCACCTGCCAGCCCAGGGCAGAGGCATGGGGATCCCAGTGTCACCTGCTTTGGGTTCAGATCCCGTTAAGAGCCAGCTCGGCAGGACTGAGTGCTGAGGCCACCCCTAGGAATGCATGGAGCCATCTGCTCCAGGGGCAAGAGTGGCCTTTAAGGGACACAATTCATCCAAGTGGCTTTGGAGGTCTACCAAAGGATATGAGTTACACTCCCAGAGTGCCTCTTGTCCCCTCAGGCTCCTGCAGGCTGCTGGCTGGCAGAGCCCTTCGATGGCCTAACACCCATCTGAAAATGGGCATGAACAGCACACGGGGGTCAGCACTGCCTTGTCACAGAGCAAACAGGTGCTTAAAGGAGGACAAAGTTGGTGCAGCCCTGACATCCCGTGGTTTTTTGGTCTGTGCAAGACTGATGGAAAAGCCAGGATCTGTGACATGAACTATGAGGTGCCACCACAGCCGAGTGCCCTACGAGCTCTGTCCCGGATGGGGAGCATCTCTCCTGGCAGCCAAAAAGCAGAATATATGAAACTCATTCCTTATGACTGTGCCCAAGAGCCTCAAGCCCTGCAGGAATGGGGATACATTCAGGAAATGCAAGCCAGGATGGCCCAGTGGGCTGGGAACCTGTGGAAATGGGGGATGAACACATTCCTAAATCCCAGGGAAGATCATCTGCACAATTACCTGTTGTCTTTCCTCTGTAAAAGATTTTCATATCCATGATCCCATTCAGTCTGCCAACCAAGATCTCCATCCTGGAGCCGCTGTTTTTGGATGCTCTGAAAATACTCAGCTGTGACCAGTCGTTCCAGTAGATTTCATTCTGAAACACAGGCTTGGCTCTTAGCACAAGGAGTGACAGCACCAGGGCCGTGCTCATCAGTGGTACCTGCACTAATCACCCTAAATACTGGATGTGGGGGGACACTGAGAGTGAAAAGTGTTCCCAACCCAAGGGGGAGAGGAAGAGGAAGGCCTGGGGTGGGATTTGAGCAGGAACGGGAGTGACAGAGGGATCTGCCGAGTGGCAAACATCGCAGTGCAGCTGCTTGGGAATGCTGGTCCTGGGTTTGACTGCACTCGCCTGCTCATTTCTGTGATTTGTGGGAATGTGCCAGGGGCAGAAAATGGGCAAGCACCGTGCCTGCTCCAAATCACATCCCTATCCTTCAAATTCAGTGAGCTCCGTGCTCCTCCAGAACCAACCTCACAGCCTGCACACTACAGAAAAAACGACAACAGGAAACAAACCTTAAACACAGCAATGGCATAGGGGTGAGGGAGGCTGTCCAGGATCACAGATCTCTGCATCCCATTGAAATCGACCCTCTCGATCCTGTCCATGTAGGCTTCAGTCCAGTAGATCCAGTGGTCATCCACAGAAATGCCGTTGGGCCACCGCACGCCCTCCGAGACGATGCAGCCGGCCAGCGACCCGTCCATGTCACTTCTGTAGATGCCAGCCCTGGAGTCCCCCCAGTCTGTCCAGAACATCAGCCTGGCAGCAGGCAGAGAGGTTACTCGAAATCCTCCCAGAGTAGCTCATCAAAAGGAAGCAGGTTAGGAGAGGCAGAGGTTGGAATGCTTTACGTTCCACGTCTCCTGCCCGACATGCCTTTGAACGGGGAGCTCTGCAATTCTAATGAACGCCACCAGCAGATTGATGAGCAGCACAGAGGCTTTTCAGCTGTGAGCTCTGTGGTGGGAGTGCAGCTGCAGGTTTCCGTGCCATGAGCTGCTCTGGTTCATCAGAGCTGCGTTTGCAGCCGAGGCCAAACCCCAGAAAGATGTAACTTGCGTTCGGCTCGTGAATTCGAGCACTGCTCGGTTTCTCACGCATCACTGCAGCTCTCCCCACTGACCAGACCAGTCTTACTGGCAGGAAAAGTTACTTAGTAATGGGTATGTATGGGTAGGAAGGAATGAACAGTTGGTGACCTGTGCTCTGAGGGAGTTGGTGCCTTAGCTGGGGACACTGTGGTGACAGTGGGCTTCACAGGGCGGGACCTGTGTCTGTCCCCCATTTCACCTCGCCAAGCTGCCCTCCCTGAGGAGGGAGTGGTGGAGGATCAGCAGTTCCCTAGGGAACAGCAAGGAAATACAGTGATGTTTTCTCTCTTACCCATCTCGGGGAACCAGAGCCAGGGCTCTGGGTCGCTCCAGTATCGAGGAGTTGAGGACGGTGAGTCTCAGGTCCCCGTCTGGATTGGCAACCTAGACCCAAAACCAAACCCAGGACAGGCGTGTTTGCTATGGGCACTGCTTGAAGTGGCACCAAATCTGTCGCAGGCAGTTATTGCTCCTTCATGAAACATGCACTGCCACGGGTGGGCAGAGCTGTACCTCGATTTTGGGAATCCCAGCGTTGACCCAGTACAGCAGCTGGCTGAGAGGTTCAAAAGCCAAAGCTTCCACTGTTTCCAGCCCGGTGCTTATGATTATTTCCTGCCCAGAGCTGCCGTTGAGACAAAGACGCTGGGAAAAAAAAATAAAAATAACAGAATAAAAGACAAGGAACTGTCTCAGCCTGAAGGTCAGGTGGCAGACAGCTCGGAGGGGAGGAGTACCTGGACAAACATTTGCATTTCAGGGTGCGGATGCAGCACCCGGGTGCAAGGAGGTGATGCCTCCCTGCTGGCGGCTCACCTGGATAATGTCCAGGGTGACATCAGCCCAGTACAGGCAGTTGTGCTCGTAGTCAAAGTCTAGGGCCACGGCCCCCCTGAGCCCGGCCAGGGGCAGCTCCTCGCTGACGCCCGAGGCGAGGTCGTAGCGGTGGATGGAGTAGCGGGTGGCGTAGAGAATGAACTCGTTCTCCTCTGCAACAACAGCGCCTGATTTAGTGGCCATTTTTGGCTACTCGAGGGGCAAAATACAGAAAATAGCAGGTGTTTTTTACCCCTGGTTTTAGCACCTCGGCGAGGCAAAGGGCCTTTGTCTCAGTGGGATTAGGTTAATGAGAATGTGGTAATAGCCTCACATGGGGCCGGGCACACACTGTGGGCATTGTCTGGTCCAGGAGGAGGAGGAGGAGGAGGAGGAGGCACGGCTGGCAGAACCTGCCCTGACCCCTTTCTTCCTACTTTAGTGCTGCCAGTGGGAAACAAAATACTGCTCTCCTCTTCCTCCAAAAAAACAAAACATTAAAAAAAGTGGGAGTGATGCAAATCTTCAAGTCCTCAGGGACACCGGCCCTGCAGGAAACATCCCAGAGTGGGTTTTGTTTCTGAACAGAGCCGAGTCCAGGTAATGGGATCCTGGTCTGGGACGAAGTCTCCCGGGCATTATCCCACCACCGGTCAAGTCCAATAATGCTATTAATGAGTGGAGCTAATGTCAGTAAGTAACTCTGGCTGTGCATCCCTAACGAGATTATACGGAGATATGAAACAGATACTGTACATGAAAGTGTTGCCATGGAGCGAGCCGGAGACGATCCGCAAACACTCTGGGAACACGGCACTTCAAAGCCGGCCTGGTGGGGACGGCAGGTTTATTTTGCCATCAGCAGGGCCCTTCTCAGCATGCCCAACACAGCTCTCCAAATAGCTCAAGAGGGCTCGGAGGGGTGAACAACGTGTCAGGAGTGAAGCTAAGTGCAGCGCTGGCGGGAGTCCCAGCTCAGGGGATGCTTCCCCGCGCTGTTTCGCACCTGGAATATCTTTTGCGCCCCTGAAAAATTTCAGGGCAGTGAAGGGAAACCTCCTGTCCTGCTCGGCTCCCCAGCCCTTCCATGAGCCCCTGCCCTGCCTGAGGCTCTGGAGCTGCAGCACGGCAGCAATGCTGATCACGCAGCTCGTGACGGCAGATTAAATTAAAGCTGTAATGAGCAGAATGCAAATAACTCTGGCAGCACAGGGGCATGGGACTGTTACAGTGCCTTGTACGTTCCAGAGGAGAAAATAAGGATGGGGAGGTGAATTCTGGCAGGCAGAGGTTTGAGGGCTGAAGGGCAGCCCCAGTCTGGCCCCAAAGAGCCATCATTCAGCTGCACACGGTGGCTCTCTCAGGTTCCCAAGGGGACCTTCCCAAGGATTGGGGTGTCTTTGATCTAATTCCTGTCTTTCTGGTTGGGTTCAAGCCAGCTACAGCAAGGACGTGACCAGGATTAAAGGGTTCCTGCTCGCAGCCTGCCCCTGAGGGCTTCAGAGGGCTCTGCACTGTGGGCAGACACTGCTCGTGAGCAGGACCCTCAGAAGCTCTGGCCACGGGACAGGAGAGGGCGATTTGTAACCCACCCAGGCTCCTGTGTCACAGGTTTTGTCTGAGAGCCCTCTGGGACTCTGTGCCTGGTCCCTCTGGCACCAGCCAAAGGTTTTATGAATGGAGCCCTTGTGCCCAGAGCAGATCCTGCACGCACTCACCCGCCAGCGGGCACGGCACCAGCTCCCCCTCGAGCCGCGACTCGATGTCTCCACCCGTGCAAGTGTCCCCAGAGATCTTCCTGTAGCTGCAACACACAGAGCCAGGCAGTTTATTCCATGGAAAAAACTGTGAACAAACCACCCTGTGCAGCCAGAACAAGCTGTGGTGTTTAATTGCCATGTACGTCCTAACATGCCGGTTGTTTGCTGCCACTTTTGTGGGTTTTGTGGTTGTTTGGGGTTTTTTTAACCACCAATATGATAAATTCCAGCACTTAGAAGATCAGGTTGCCCTCCCAAGCACAGCACATACCCTCGAGTCTTCCTGTAGGTTGAGCCAACAGGGCAAGGGACTGGTGGGTCATAGGGTTTCCCAGCAAACTCAGGGTCAGGCACACAAACTTCTAAGGATAAGTCATCGCTCAGTTTGAAGCCAAAATCACTGCAAGGAGAAGAAAGATGTAAGGAGGGACAGGGAAAAGCAAAAAATGCAGCCACGCTACACTGTGAGTCTATTTTTGCATAGAATTTTTAAGAACCCAAAGTGACCATTCATTTATTATCAGCATTTGGCTGCACAGAACATCCCCGAGCCAGACAGGACGTTTCAAGAACGCTTTGCAAATCAGCTTTGCCAGTGGCTGGGCAGGCTTGGGAAGGTGAGGCAGCGAGGCAGAGCTGAGCCAGTGAGCTCTGCAAAGCTGGCTGCAAGCCCCAGCCCTGCTGCTTGGCTGGCTCAGGTCACTGCTCTGTCTCTTGGCTGGTCCTGCTGGTAAAATGGGAGTGACAGTGCGGCTGTTCTTTGGAAAATGCTGGGGGAGAGAGAGGTTTTGTCAGCGTGATTTTGCAGGGAGCCCAGGGCTGAATTCTGAGGCAGGATCCCACCAGCCCTGCCCTCAGTCTGCTCACGGTGAGCCAGACTTGGTCTCAGCAGCAGACAGGCAGATCTGGACCGGAGCGGAGTGAGGGTTTCAGTGGTGTGAGTTTCAGCTCCACTGAAAGCTCAGTCCCTGAAAAGCAGCTCCCTTTCTAACCCCAGGCCTTTGCATGAGGTTGCCAGAGCATGTTTCCTGCTCCTGAGAGCTGTGCAGGGTCAGGATTGTGGGAACTGCAGTCCAAGTGCAATAGCAGGGCCAGCTGCACCCGTGGCTAAAGAATCATAAAGATTTTTAGTGGATCCCTGTCTGTGATGGGAAATTATCCATTATCATTTAGAAGGTGAGGGATTAACAATACTTCCCTCTTCCGTGAAACCTTTCAGAGGCTCCCAAAAGGCTCTAAAGACATTAATTAAGTCTCATGCCCTGTCATTAATGAAAGGATGTTTTCAGTCTGTTTAGTTTCCTCTCTGCTGCAGAATGAAGCAGCGACACTCCGAGCCACGTAAAGTGGACATTTGTTCACTCGGAGCGATTGGTCACAGATACTTATCTTGGATTTACAATCCAGACTAAAAGCAATCCATTGGTATTTTACCATTCAAAGTCCTCCCTCGTACAAGAGCAGTTGGAGACCATGACAGGCCTGTCAAAATCTTCCCCATTGAAGCAGGTTGCATGAGGAGTCCTCCTTTTGAAGACGGTTTTATGGCCCAGCAAACATTCATTGCCTCGCTCGTCCGAGGGTGACCACAGCTTGTAGTCGTTCTCTGTGCAAGGGACCCCTGAGAGGAGAAGCAGGGTTGGGGTGCAGAAAAGCTCTTGCAGCACCCCAGACCAAAGGTTTAAAGGCAGAGAGATGCAGATGGTGCCCAGGAGTGCCAGGCGTGCTGGCATCCAGCCCCACACCACAGGAATGCCCCTTCCTTCCCTCTCCACCCTCCTCTGGCACAAAACCTCCCCCGCAGTGCAAGGCCCCAGGTCTGTCCCACAGGGAAAGGCAAGGCAAGGAGCGTTCCAGCTGGGAGCGTGCGGCGGCACGCGGTGACAGGAGGGAACAGGCAGCTCCATGGCAGTGACAGGGAATCTGAATGAAGTCGTTCTGGTTACCAAACAGATCCGTTCCCAACAAAACGTCGAGGGAATCAGTTATAAATTTTAGTCAAGCAAATTCCTCTGCTGGGTTTAACTGCGCTTTGATTAAAATGCTGCCTCGCAATCAAAGCTGAAATGGGTTATAAAACATTCATAGGCACAAGCCTTCAGAAGGAATTTTTTTTTTCCCTTTTCCTTTTCAACAAATTCCTCAGTGAGGAGGGAAGGAGTACAGGGAGAGCACAGGGAACACGAGTGCCTTCAGCAGCTGTGTCCACATGGGCATGAGACATGAAGGACAGGGCATGAGGAGGTGACCTCTCTCCCACCCGCAGAGCCACCCCAGAGGTGGCTCTGCCACCTGTCCCCTTACCCAGCACGTCGGTGGTGTTGATCTGCAGGATCAGCCAGCTGTGGCCGTTCTCCTTGTAGGAGCCAAAGATGGTGAATATGGTGCTCTTCTCGCCGGGCTCGGTCAGGAGGCCGTACACAAACACTGGCTTCTCCGAGAACGTGAACACTTTCCAGGTTTCCCCTTCGTTCGTGCTGTACCTGCGGAAAGGAGATCGGGAGAGCTGCCAGGGGCATGTCCTGCCTGCTGCAGGGCACTCTCTGCCAGCCCCAGCCCGAGCACCAGAGGCAGTTCCCATGCCCTGACACTCACTTGAGCTGGTCGGTCTCGGTGCCTTGGGCGATGGCCACGAGAATTCCACCGTGGTCACCCCAGGTGTAGTAGTGGGGTCCAGACAGTGCCTGGAAGAGAGACAGTGCTGAGGGGTGATCAGAGCTGTGCTGAACGAGGGGAAAACGGCTGTGTCAGAAACTCTGCCTGACCCAGGCTAATGCTTCAGCCTTGGCCAAGCCAAGTATGTGGAGGCACCAGAGATTGGAGTGTTTATGGGACACCATCTGCAGATGAGAACAGCCAGCCCATTTCCCCTAATGGCCGTGTGTGAGAGCTGCCCTGAGCCCTGGACTCTGCTCCTGCCATGCTTTGTGCACGGAAAGAATCAGTGGAAGAAGTGCCATGACACAAAACCAGAGCCCACCACTCCTCCTCTCATTTGTCCCATCTGCGAGGCTCTCCTGACAGCCAGCAGTGCTCGTGGCCTTCCCAGGATGCAGAGAAGGGCTGGTTCTCAAGCTGTGGAAGGTCTCGTGAATGTTCAGAAAGAAGTGGGGCCACAGCATGCAGAAGCAAGCCTTGGAGACAATTCATCCATCCACCCCCTGGAAAGAAGCTTGGACTTCACGCTCACCCACAGCTCCAGCACACAATCAGCTGTGCTTTCCCCTCCAGGGAGCCCAGAGCACCTCGGGATGAAAACAGGGAGCGTGTCCATGCCTGACCCTGCTCACAGGACGTGCTGCACACTCAGGGACATTCTTACACAGGGCACTGAATGCATTGTTCCTTTCTTCTCTGGGCTGGGAAATCACCCCAGCGATCTGCAGAGCAGGGAGCCTCCCCGCCTGCTGCTGGCCAAAGATGAGGGGAAGGAGTTGTGGTGCTGCTTCTCAGCTCCACTGCTGGGTCATTCTGCACCTCTGCTCGTGATACAAAGACCAGGCAGGAGCTTGGTGCTGGTGACTTTGGGTCAGTGCTCCCTCGTCATGTTTTAAATGAGGGGCAAAGCAAACCTGTGGAGCTTGGCACCTGAAGGTCTCCGGTTTTGGATACCCTGCCCCATCTGTCAGCTCCTGCCTGGCTGCACAGTCCCCACGGCTGCTCTCCAGCTGCATTTTGGAGCCAGGAGCAGCCTCTGAACCACCTCTGGCAGCAGCCAGACCTGTGGTGTGTCCCTGCCACCGCTGCAGCTGCCCAGACCTCACCCTGACCGCGCAGCACTCGCCGGGGGAGAGGGAGGCTGCTCCATTCCCAGGGTTAAATAGCTTGCAGATGTTGGAGTACCACACTGCACCGGCTGCAGAGTGCACAGGCAGACCACAAACACCACCACAGACCAGAGCATCTACTCAGTAAACAGCAGCCAACTCCCCATAAACCCAGGGCAGCATCCCATTTTTCTGGGAGAAGCCAGAGCCTCTCCAAACACTCCCACAGACAAAGTCCTGGCTGTCAGTCCCGTCTAAAAGAGATCGAGTGACCCGTGCTGAGGGAAGGTCCTGCCAGGTGAAAAGGAGAAATGGAGGAGGGAATTCTCCTGTATTAGAAATAGAGGAGGGAACTCTCCTGTGTTAGAATCCACCACCTAGACCAGAGGTTCAGCTCCAACCAACCCATGCCTGGTCCTTCATCTAAAGACCTTTTTCTAAGGTCTAAGGTTTTCCAAGACCTAAATGTCTTAGGGCATTGAGCACCTTCCAGCTCTTGGATTCGTATGAAATCACCTTTAATGAAACTCATCTATATTGCTGCCGACATCCTTCCTGCTCCCCCACCAAGAGCAGCCTTACCTCTCTCCACCTGGCTCCAGCACTGCTCGAGACATAAACATTGGTTTTCCTTGCCATGTTCTTGCCAACGGAGCCTGGGAGAAGGGGAGAAATCATCCTTCTTGAGGAATGCAAAGTGATTGCTCAGAAGGAAGCCAGACACCTCTAAACTATTTTTATCTGTGATTGAGGAGCTGATTTTTCACACTATAAATTAATCCCTTCAAAAGCCAATATTTCAAGGACTATTACAAGTTTTAAAAGCAGATGGGGGAAAAACCCATGGCCACAAACATGATTAAACAAAATGTGTGCGTTCTTCAGTAACAGAGCGAGACAAACAGGAATTTCTGAATCTTCAAGAAGCCCTTTATGAGGATCAGGAAAGAGGATCAGAACAGAGCAGGTTTCTCACATCTCTGTGCTGCAGTGAAAAGCTCATTCTGTAATTACTGTACAGAGACTGCAGCAGAGAAGGGACAGCAAAATGCACCATTTAATTGCATTTTATAACCTGCTCGTACAAACTAAATGCTGCCAAGCTCCTCGTGTCCTGACAACAACACCCCCCGAGCCAAGAGAGAAGCAGTACCAGTGGCAATGATCAGTCCTGGCGCCGACTCCTTGGAGAGAATGGGCATCCTGCGCAGCTGGAAATTCAGCAGCTGGCTCAGGCGCTGGGCCAGGTGGAGAGAGCAGCCCTGGGACAGCTGGGAAGGCAGAACACAGCGGATTAACATCCATCCCTCATCCTGCCTCGTCCAGCCCTCTCTGCTTGGAATGGCAAAGAGGGATCCCTTTGTGGTGGCATCGCTGTTTCAGCCTCTTTTCTTGGAGCCCAGGTTGGAAAAGACCTCCAGGATCACCAAGCCATCACCACTAAACCACATCCCCACTTCCTGGGGGCCTGGGGTACCTGGCAGTCGATGTGCTCCCCGTAGCGGGTCTGTGCCGGCGGCTGGAGCAGCTCCCAGGTGCCGCCCTTGTCGAAGGTGATGACGGAGCGCATGTTCTCCTCGCTGAAGGAGCCGTTGATCAGCGTGGCGATGTAGACGCCCCGCACGCCTTCCACGCGGTGGAAATCCGCGAAGGGCTCGTTGGCAAAGTACCTGTGGGGTCAGCCAAGTGTAAGTTGAACTCCTCGTGGCTCTGGGGATGCGGGGGATTGTCAGACAAAGGGGACGCACTGATGCAACAGGGCCAAAAATTGCAGGTTTTGGTCTGTGTTCTCATTCTCCATCGCATGAGCCCTGTCTTACCTGACCAAGGTGTCGCTGCCAGCTCCCCCCGGGCTGTAGTAGAGAACATTTTCTAGGGACAGGGAGAACTTGAGGCCCTCTGCCTCCGAGATGTAGAGGTTGGTGCGGTTGTTGTCGTGGCTGACACACACAAACACCTGGTCCTCCGAGGCATCAGCGATGTAATATTCCTTTGGGACACAAAGAACGGGCTCCGTGTGTGTGTGCACACAGGGAGGGTTTACACACAGGCTGCTTTAGAGCTCCTCTTAGCTTGCTTCCAACTTTTCGTATCATTTCCATTCAGCAGGTGGAAAATGCTCACTTTGCTTTTTCTGGTGTGTTCCCCCCACAGTGATTCCCATCCTGAGCCCTGCAGAGGCCCCTGGAAGCAGCACTGGTTGCCAAGCCCCATCCGTGCTGGATCTGTGGACCCCCTGAGGCTGGAACTGCACCCCACTGCTCTGCCAAGCACCCAGAACTTGCTTCTTGTGCCCTTCTCCGTCCCCACCAGCCTGGGGACACCATGGCACGTCTGGTTCATAGATCAGGGACCCTGCAAGCTGTGCCCTGGGCTTCCTCAGCCTGCAGAAAATTGGATGCTCCAGGACGTTCCAGTGCACTCCACACCATGGGAAGAGGTAAAGTCCCCAAAAGTAGAGTCAGAGCAGTGGGATCAGCCCCTCTCTGGTATCTGGGCTTTGACACCAGCCTCCACCCCAGTGCTGGAGGCAGTGGGTGACTGTCCAAGTGCCATTGTGCAAGCCACAAGATCATCCCAACGTGAGCCTTTGCTCTGCCACCGCCCCCAGCGGGGTCACGCGAGGTCCCTTCCCTCTCCTGCAGCATCTGGAGCTGCTCTGACACCACAGAGTGTCCTTGGCAAGGCAGGGAGCTGGGGGCTGCTCGGGAAGCACCACTTACCTTAATTGGGTGCTTGGTAACGAACTGTGCCACCCGCATGGGCTTGCGGTTGAAGGAGACCCAGAGCTGGACCGAGGGCGGCTGTGAGCTGCCGAGCAAACGCTGTGCAGAGCACAGGGACACGTTAGGAGGGGCTCTCACCCCCCAGGTCACCCTGATCTCCTCCTCACCCTGATCCTCCTCCCCAGGTCACCCTGATCTGGGATCACCCAGTGCCTGGGACTTCCCCCTCCCTGCACGTGGGCGAAGCCTGGCAGCTGCCCGATGCTGGGAGCAGGGTTTTTTGAATTGCCACAGCCAGGGCTCAGCAAGGAGACAAACTGCCCTTCCTGGTCAGCCGGGTGAGGGTCAGGAGGCTGGTTTTAATTCCTCCTTTCTCCTCAGAGCACACTGTCCTTTCCTTCCTATTTTTACCGATCTGCGCAAAACGAAAGGCGCCGGCGCGAAGCCGAGAAAGCAGAAAAGCTGGGGGCAACCTATTTCACACAGGATGCCAATGGTGAGGACCTAAACCCAGATCTAGGCTCCAAAAATAAGCGGCCTGGTTTTTTTTTTCCCAGGCTCTGTATCACTAAGCAACCGTGCCTCCCACGGAAAGGAGCAGAAGTCAGAGCCCTGGGCGCCGCTGCCGCCCAGCCTGTCCCTTGCCCAGCACCGCCCCTGCTGCGGCCAGGGCTGGACACAAGTGCCTCATTCCAGACCTGGGGATGTGATTCTCAAACGAGGGGTTTGCAGCCAGCCTCCCTCAGGCTCAGTGTTTCCCAGCAGTGTTTGCCGTGGTGTGGAACACGGGTGATTTTGTTGATGTTCAGTCGTTGCAGCTGCAGGAGGAAGCAGGGCGTACTGCCCGCTGGCCCCTGAGTGCTCCAGAAGCAGAAAAAAGCTCCAAAGCACCCCCAAATGGAGTGCAAACCCTCCTCATGCCTTCAGGATGCTGTCCCTGAGCTCAGTGGCTTCTCTGCAGAGACACAAACCACCCCCAGTGCTTCACCCAACACCAGCACCAAGCCCTTGATAAAATCTCCTGCAAACCACAGAGCAGGCACAGCGCCAAGGGGCCGGGCCCCGGGAGGTACAGGCTGCACTACCTGCAAGGGAGGCTTCTGAGAAACTGAAATTACTCTGCAAATGTTCCCTGCCTCTGTCAGACACCGCTGTGCCCGCTCAGGGGGCCGGAGGTGACACACCAGTCACTTTCTGCCTAGGAAACCCTCCCTGCTTCTGCCAGCAGTCACCCCTAAATAAAGGTTCCTTCTTAAAACACTCGATGGCAGCCATAGGAGAGAAAAGCATCTTTTGAAAAGAAAGCTGCTCCGTCAGTTCTAGAAGGATCAGGACTTTATCCCTCTGGTGCTGTTTTTGATCCTCTAGAGAGGCCTGGCCCTCAGAGGAAGCACAGACACGTCTTCACTTTCTTTCAGGTTTGTCCAAATTTGGCCAACAGCTGTAAAAAGCACAGGGAGGCTCCGGCTGCAGAGGGACCAAAAGACCCCTTTTGCTCACCCACATCTCCTTTTTTTTTGGGAAAGCAGACGGAAAATGCAGCTTTCCTTCCAGGCTGGAGCACATTAGGCTGCTTGGACCTCGTCCACGTTTGATGGTAATCTCCTCTGACAAGCGGCCTCCTACAACCACCGAGCTGCCGAGCCACATCCCCCTTCCCCTGCCACCCCCACCCCGACGTCCTTCCCAGCCATCCTGTGGTTTTTCCCGGGTCCCAGCCCTCTGCAGGCTGACCTACTTCTGCCCAGCCTGCCGGAGGCCGGGGCATGGAAACACCACCGGGAGAGCGGCACGGGCAGCCTCCGCTGTGTCCATGGCAGCCTGAGCCCACGGGGGGTGGCAGCTGCCAGGCAGGCGGGGTGACACCTCTGTGACAAGCTAAATGTGAGCTCTGAAGGCTGCGAGGTGCAGCAGGGAGAGGCACCATCCCTGGCAGATTCTCTTGCCCGCTGTGGCTCCGCACCACATCATCGACCCTCGGCAGCGAATTCCTCGCCTGTCACTCACCACAGACTTGGTTGCAAACATGTATTTGTCCCTGAGCTGGAAGTCCTCAACGTCTTCCAGGATTATCTCCTTGTTTTCCCGGCTCTGGAAGAAGTCTGTGCTGCAGATGACCGTGGAGGTCCCGGAGGGCTCGTGCCGCTCGATGTACACCGTGCTGGGCTTGTCGTAGGGCTCAACCCCCCTGGGGAGGACAGGGGACGTGGTGGGACTGGAGAAGAAGGCAGCAGGAGCAAGGAGGTGGGGTAGGAGGATGGGCAACACCCTTGTGTGCCAGTGTGGGTGGCTGTCACTTGTCACTCCGCTGGGCCACATCCCCACAGTGCAGGGTGAGGGGAGCAGGGGGCAGGGCTGGAGCACACCCTGGTACCCGGATTCTTGGTTCCCAGAGGGCAGCAAACAGTGCAAGAAGTGAGGAATGAGAGGAGACAGGAGCTGGGTGCAATACGTACCAAGAAAAGGACTTCACGTGTTCCTGAATCATTATCCAGGTCTGGCCGAAATCGTCTGATTTCCAGAGCTGCAACGACAAAGGTGAGAGATGCCAGTGGGAGTGGGACACAAACCAATCCTTCAAGAGACCCAATGTGTCCGTCCATGACTACTGTCATGACTTCTTTTCATGTGGCAGCTCCTGGAGTAGCAGCAACCTTTCTACAGAGTACCCCACACCGTAAAAACCTGTCCTTCAGCCTTCTACCAGAAGGATTTCACCTCCAGGTTTTACTCCCTGTTTCTCTCTGAATGTGCTGTAACTATTTTCAGTCTTTACCCAGTAGCTCCCATGGGGGGAAAAACCCCATTTGTATTCAAGGAGCAATTTGTTATTCCGGACCTAAAGCCAAACCACAGGCCCACATGAAACACTGCAGAGGTCATCCTGCCCCAGCTGCCAGGGCTCTGTGGTGAGTTATGACCACGATTGTTGGGGTGATGGATACGGCTGGGAGTGGCATGGATGGTCCAAAAGGAAGGGGAATAAGACAGGCATCCTGCAGGTATTATCTCCTCATTCTCCAGAGGTAAGAACCAGATAGGCTGTAGGGAAGGGGGTGTCCTGGCCAATTTGGACAGCTCTGCATGCGAGATTGGACACCCCGAACGGCCAAAGTGTGAACCCACGTGGCCCTGGCACGAGGCAGGGTGGCTCTGGGCTGTGGGGTGCTGGCCTATTGACCAACAGGACGGGGAGCCCGGCAGGCGTTCCAGGAGCCTCTTTATTATTTTATTCAGGCATCAGTCTCATAGACAGGGATGAGACACAAGAGATGCTACAGGGCTCACGCTGCTGTGGGCAACCAAGGATTTCCTTGTTACAGAGCATTCTTTAAAAGTTTTTTAGCCAATAGCATGCTTCTAAAGTTTATAGACAACTGTTCTAACCAATCCTTAAAAGCGCACGTACATCTGCTGCAAACAATGCTTGCTTGTATGCCTTATATAATAATGCACAATATTCAATTATCAAGCTTAACACTTAACTATCTTGCTAAGTATATTTTCTGCAACCTCAAGATCTATCTGAGCCAAGCCTAGAAACTCTAACCATTGTTTTAATGTCCTTGCTTACTACATAATTGTATCTTCTTCTATCTTCAGGCTCTTGCAGTCACAGTGAAACCCAAATTCTTTATTTCTGAAACCTGTCCTTCTCACTTCACCTAAGAACCTTCTCACCTTTGGTGTTTCCCACATGGGGGACACGGGAATATCACAGCAGGGCAGGGGTAGGATGCTGGTTCCCCACCTAAGCAGAGTGCTCACCTGTTTATTAGGGTGAGACCTGTCGAAGCCCAGGAGGAGGTTGGGGTTCCTGCTGTGCAGGAGGAGGTCTGCGGCTCTGAAGGGAATGGAGAAGCCTTGGATGGTGTTGCAGAAGTCGGTGGTGATCCAGAGGTACGGGGCGAAGGCGTCCACGAAGATGTACTGGGAGTGGAGGGACAGACAGGGGAGAGGAGCAGGTCAGAGCAGAGCTCAGGCTGGCAGCAGTGAAGGTGTACATCCCAGGGGAGCCTTTGGGAGGGCAAACTCTGGAGGAGAAGAATTTGGCTGTCCCAGCCACCCCTCTCCCGCCACGCTCTGAGCGTCACCCAGCCATACAAGAAGCGCCTGGCACATGCCGCCTCTGCCCCAGGGACAGCCCTAGGGGTGCCCAGGCTCCCTGTGACAGCAGGGATAAAGCCCCAGCTGCCACGTGCCCCTCACCCTCTTGTTGTCAGCTGGGCTGTGGTAGAACTGGGCGATGGCCACCTCGCTGCTGTTCCCCCCGTCGAAGCTGAACCTCTCCGAAATCTTCTTAAAACTCTTCCCATAGTCATAGGACACATAAACCTGCAAAGGAGAAGCCCCAGAGTGAGAAGCACAAAGTTCTGGGCTCCCTTCTGACAGTTTTGGTGGAAACTCAGTAAACTACAAGGCAGGGAAAGATCTGAGATTTCCCGACCGTGCCTTGAACCCAGGGGGCAACACAGGATATTAAATTTTTTTGTGCCTCTGAACCCAAACTTGTGGGCCTTTTTTTATTTCTCAAGACACAAGAGCAAGCCAGGCTGTAGCTCAGCAGCCACCATCACCTTGCAGAAGCAAAAGGTGCACCTGGACAGGGCCAGGGGTGTTACTTACATCGCTGTTTTTGGGACCCAGCAAGGACAGGCTGTCCCTGGCCAAGGCCACAATCACGTTGCTCTTCTCTCCTGCCCAGTGAACGACCATCTGATTGTGGGAATCGTTGAGGCTGACCTGCAACGCCAAGGGAAAGGACACCCTGAGTCACAGCCTCAACAGGATATTAAATAACCTCCTGCTCGTGCCACCCCTCCTTGGAAACACCAGACTTTGGGAAAACTCATTCAAAGCAGCATCTCTCCTGACCCTGCTGGCAGAATGTGCCTAAAAGGGTAAGTTTTCTCTTTATTCTTCCTCCAAGAAACAGGATTTGGGAGATGATGAGAATGAAAACACAAACCAAGGACTGAGAAGTGTTTTCAAATCCAGGCTGAGGAGGCCACAGGGAAACAGAGGCAGCTTTCTGCCCGACGGGAAACAGAGGGACAGGCACTGATCCCTTCTGTCTGGTGACCAGTGACAGCACTCAAGGGGCTGCCAGGAAGCTGTTTCAGGGGAGGTTTAGCTGGATATCAGGGAAAGGTTCTTGCCTTAGATGGTGCTGGGCACTGCCCAGGCTCCCCAGGGAACAGGCACGGCCCTGAGGCTGCCAGAGCTCCAGGGGCATTTGGACAGCGCTGCCAGGGATGCCCAGGGTGGGGTGGTTGGGGTGTCTGTGCAGGGCCAGGGGTTGGGAACCCTCCCGCTGAGGCTATTCTCTGATTCCACAGGCCCAGCCGCTTTCCAGCACGCACAGAGCCGTGCACCATCCCCACATTCCCGTGTGTGCTGCATCTGCCAGCAAAGCGCCGGTTTCTATGGGGAAGCTCTCGCAGCATCACCACAGTGCGAGCTGAAGGCGCAGGACAAACCCTCAGAGGCTGTCACCAGCGAGCAGGGACAGCCAGGCGAGCTGGGAAAGCTGGGGACAGCAGCTCAGCTCAGCTCAGCTCGGCTCGGCTCGGCACGGATGGGTGCCCCGCTCCCTGCAGCGCAGGACGTGCGTGCCTGAGCCCTCGCACGCCACAGCTCAGCCCAGGGCTGCTCGCCCCAGCGCAGGGCCTCGGGAAGCTCTACAAATACAGGGATAAGCCCTGCTTAGGCCTGATACCCTGCAGCTCTCGCTGACCCCGGGATCAGCGAGCAGCACCGCCTGGAAGAAGGGGCTGCTTTAAACCTCCAGCAAGCGAAACACTTGGGAAAACAAGGTCTTTATTCTGGAAGAACGGGGCGGGGGGGAGCCAAGCAGAAGCCCTCAAATCCCTCTTATGCAATAGGCTCGCAGGAGGGGAAGGAGAACCGAGCCCAGCGCCGGCAGGGAGCAGCCCCCGGGGCCGGAGCCCCCCGGCTGCCCGGGCGGGGACCCCCCCACCGGGCAAACCCCGCCGAGCAAACCCCGCCGAGCTCCGGGCCACGGAGGCGGCGCAGATTTAGGTCAGGCAGCAGCATCAGCTACAAAGCCAGGCAACCGGAGCCCTGCGTGCCCGCCGGAAAGATAAAAAAGAAGAAATTAAAAGGAAGAGACGCTGTTTGAGGATGCAGGGAAACGGGGCGGAGAAGGAGGAATTGCTGCTGCCCACCGAGACAGCCGGCAGACAGCCTCGGGTGCGGAACCCAGCGCAGCTCTGCGCTCCCCGTCCCCCTCCCCTCCTCTGGAAGCAGAATAACCCCGCTTAAATCTCCGACATCTCTGTCGGTTATTTTGGGTGCAGCTTTTTTGGGTGCCCGGCTGTGCTCGGGCTGGAGCTGGGCACTGTTAGGAACACAAAACGTGGCCCTTTAGATCCTCTCAGTCAGGGGGGGTTTGTTACTACCTCAGTGTCACTTTTAATAGTACTTCTCTTTTTTTCTTTTTTTTCCCACAAGAAATCCGACACTAGGAGTTTCAAAAGCAGGAAAACCAAAGGAGACTCCTATCTGCACCTTGATTTAACCTCAGCAGTAAAACTCTGCAGCTATTTTTCTTGCAAGATAAAGCAGACAGTGAGACTCCTTTTTGGAGACTTGGGAAGTGTAGTAAAACCCAAAAACCAGGGGAGACGTGTTTGGGGAGCCAGCTGAGCTTTGTTAGCCCCTGAGGAGCCGGGTGAGCTCAGGCAGCCTCACTATGGCAGGGCCCCTATTTAAAGGCAAACTGGAGGCAGGCAAGGTTTGGCTCCCTGCTAGGAGTGAGGAGAGCTCAGGCTCCCTGCTAGGAGTGAGGAAGGTCTGGAGCAGCTGGAGAACCTCTTACTAGAGGGTGTAAAGCAGGAGAAGGCAGCACAAGGATGCTCTAAGTCTCCCAGGAAGGGGTTGTGCAGCAGTGGCTCGGCTTTAGGAGCCTCACACTTTTGTGTTTGCTGCTTTGCAGCCCCTCAGGGTCTGTGGGGACCCAAGCAGCTCAGGGGAGCACCAAACAGGACCCCACAGAGCCAGCAGCTGGTGCCCCATGAGCCAGGATGGGTTTTGTGGAGCAGCTTGGCAATAAAGCTGCTGTTAGGGAGCCTGCCCTGCTGCTGTGGCACTGTCACAGCGTCCCCACCTCCCCTAGCAGGGGACACCTTCCTGGGGAACTGGTGTAACCTCTGAACAGGCAGTGACTGGTGCCTAATGGAAACAGCATTTAGCATAAATTCCACTTAATGGGGAAGTGTTTTGGTCTTTGCCAAGCCATTAAGTATATATGAAATATGCATGAAATTCTAATTTGTCCTCCTAATATGTAAGGTGCCAAATGAAGTCCAGGAGGGGAAAACTGGAGCCAAGACGTAGCAGAGGCTGCTTGTAGCTGTAGTTAATGTAGTTAATGTTTCTAGCTTTGCCATGTATTTATTTCTTTGTTAACAGCATCTTCCAACAAATGAATGCCCTGCAGGAATGGGATGGGAAGAAGACAGCCCCTGGAGCTGCATCCGAGAGCAGGTACGAGCTTCAGGGATGCAGCTGGAGCCTGAGCACTCCAGGCTGGGCTGGCAGAGGGCATGTCTGGGAGCTGAGATGGAAGTGCTGCCCTGCCGAGCCTGGAGAGGTGATGGCTGTCAGGGATTGAGGAGACCTGGGCATGCAGAGTGCAGGGCTGGCTCCTCGAGTGCCCAGAGCTGGGAGAAGAGCCCTGATCCATATTCTCTGGTGCCTAAACACCAGCCTCCCTTCTGTCACATCCCTCTTGGTTGCCTACACCCGGATTTGGAGTTTGGAGAAGGATTTTGGTTGTGGAGGTGGCTCACCCCTGTCATGTGACAAATGTGAAAGCCCCTGGCTCCTGCACGGTGCAGGCTGGCCAGGGGATGAGTGACTGGCAGGAACAGCTCCCTGGAGCTGCTCTCAAGCCCCTCCATCACCAAGGACTCTAAATCCCAGCCTTGGAGCCCCTGCCCTGCCTGGGAAGCGTGACTTCCCTGAGCAGAAATCCCTCCTCTGGCTGTGCCAGCAGAAACACCGTGTGCTGGCTGCCTCGTAACAGCACTGACAAATGACAGGACAGCGTTAGGGGCTGCTCCTGGTGTCCAGCGGGGTTGGGAGCTCACTGTGAGTGTCCCTGGTTTGCTTTGGTGAGGATTAATGCTCCAGCTCTAGGGCTGGGACTGCAGCTCAGGCGGGGCACTTGTGCTTCCTCGGAGGTGACGCACTGTGACAGCTCAGGGGCTGAGGCTCAGTGCTGCAAAACTGAGTGCAGAACAAAGATTCCCAGGGATCACTGCGGTGTTTTCCCCATCCTCAAACTGACCCACAAACAAATGCAGTTCCCAGGGAATTTCTGAATAGTTAATAAGTTATCACTACTGTTCGATACGTGAGGGTGGCAAAGAGCAAGGGTCCTCTGTGGCTGTGAGCAGCTGCTGAAACCATCCAAGTGTTGCCATCAGCTCGGGTCACGGCTTCAGGGCTGCCAGGACATGCGTGGAGAAGGGGAATGGGCTAAACATTTTGATCCCAGCAGCTGGAGGAATGAGGACGGGGCTGAAGAAGGGGTCAGAAGCAAAACCGCTGCCCGGATAGCAGAGGGCAGAAAAAGAAAAGGAGCTCTGACCACGCTCCTCCTCATTCCAGCTCACTGGAAGCCGCAGAGGACAAGTGCCAGGCCTTTCTGCCCCATTCCCTGTGCCTCCCCAGGCAGGGCTTACGCAAGAGCCTGGCCCCAGAGTGCCTGGGTGCTCCTGCCTTCCCGGCACGCCGCGTTCCCCGCGCGCTCCCGCTAAAGCTCCATTACGGCACCTTCTGCTCCGCTCCCGAGCATCTGTTTCCAGCCCTGCCATGATATTTTAAAATACAGCCTGTGCCTGCCGTGGCGCTGCTTGTGGCTTGGACTGAAAATGCCAGGGTCTGAAATCATTGATATGAAACACGGGTGACTCATTTTGGAGAGCGCCAGGCCCTGCGTTAATTTAGTTAATACTGAAATCATCTGCTCGCAGGGCTGTTTTCTCCCTGCCACCACCACGAGAGCTCTCCCTGAGCTGTTGTTTCCAGGAGAATGGAAAAGGTAGGGGAGGGGGAGGATTGGGGTCAAGGCAGGAATCCAGAAACAACCCCCAAAACAACCTAAATTGATAGAGGGACAGGCATATGATGGGAATGGAGGCTGCCCCAGCAGATTTGGGAAGTGCTGATGAAATTCACTCCCCCGTAACGAAGGAGAAAGGCTGCAGGAGAGGTCCAAAGTGCGCCATGAGCTTGTCATTCCAGCTCTATAAAGCTTGAGCAATGCCCCTGGGACACCACAGCGCACACAGGATCTGAGAGGAAGCTGCTGGAGGGGAAAAACAATGAATAAAAACACAAATACCTCTCCCAGCCACCACAGTGCCAGGAGCAGGAGCTGTGTGGCTTCCAGAGATCAAGCTCTGGCAAAAAGCAAAAGCCAGGAGCGAGGAAACCTCCTCAGGGTGACCACAAAAGACCCAGCAATGGGGAGGGGGATCTGCTAACACAAAGAAGGAGGAAAGGGACATGGCCGGGACGTGCTGTCACCACCCAGGGCACCTCCAGAAGGTGAAAGTCTGATCTGGGAAGGGCTCTGCCAGGCTGGCAAAGTAGGTCAGAATTAAGTCCGGTTCAGTTGCGTGAGGGATGTCTGCGCTCCGGGCTGGACGCGTTCCCCCCGCACAGCAAGGCTCTCTGCCAGTGCTGCACGTTCTGGGACGAGGTTAGCTGAGGTCCCCATCAGCGCAGAGGCGTGGGCAGTGTCAAGGTCAAGTGGTGGGCTGATAAGAGGTCAGGTCGTAGTAAATGGCCTGGAAATGATGAAAACTTGGTGCTTTTCTTCAAAGGCAGGGTTCGTTATGATCGCTAAGTAGGAAGGTTGGGAGCGATGAAGTAATTCCCCCGTCTCAGGGGAAGAGAAAAATGATGTTAGGGCAGAACCTGACACTGGTTCAGGGGACAGGAGGGCACAGAGGTGACAGCCACGTGCAGGTTATGGGCACAGAGAGAGGCTCAAGCCTGGCAGTGACAGCAGAGAAGGGAAGCGGCAGCCACAGGAGCCACCAGCACTTAGAGAAGATGTCTTTTGTCCCAGCGTGGTTTAAGGCAAAGATTTCTTGTGGGCTGTGTGCTTTAGGGGGTGGCTTTAGATAAACCCTTTCCAAAGAAGGGGGAGGGCTGTCTGCAGGTAAAGGTCAGATCTGTGTTAGCAGAGTAAATGCTCTCATAACTCCCTTCTCCCCGTCAGGACCAGCACATCCAATCTGGGCTCCTGCCCCAGCATTTTTCCTCCCTGTCTGCCACAGCCATGACACAACACTCGCTCCACACCCGTCCCCATGGTCACCCTCCAGCCCGGCACACACACAGGCAGCCAGAGCGGCTGCTTTTCTCTCCCGTGTTTGTTGCAGTCCGTGTGGTTCGTGGCTGGTTCGCACCCAGCAGCCGGGATTTATGTGGGATGGTGGGGAGGTTCCATGGAAATGGAAAACCCTGGAGCCAGGCCCTGTCTCCAGGTCTGAGCAGGGATGTGTGGGCAGGAGCACAAAGGCTGTGAGGGGACGCCAGGGTGGGTGGCAGACCAGCTGCTGGGGTGGGGACCAGGGGCTCGTGCCAGGAGCAGGAGGGCAGGGTGAGGTGCCACGCTTGTGGAAGGGGCTCAGGGAGCCCTGCTGGCCCCGAGGAGTGAAGTTTTCTTGCCCTGGCAATGCTTCTCTGCTGTCAGTGGCATCCTAGAAAAGTCCTGTCTCGTGTCAGTGCCCGCTTCAAACAGTCTGTCCATTGTAACCCTCACCAACAATCCCGCAGAGGTGAGGGCTGAGCAAGCGAACAAAACCTGCTCTGTCTCAGAGCTGACAGACTTGAGTCAGGCTTTTGGTCTCTTGATTGCTGCTTCTGCAGAGTCAGAAAAACCAAGGAAAAGCCACAAAGGGGGTCAGACTGCTGGTCCTGTTATTTGGTGATGTTCCTGGGAAGTTTTGCTGCAGCCTGCCCGGCAAGGATGCGATCAGCAGTGAGGGTCCGGGTAAAGAATCCAAGTAACATCCTGTGCTTGTGCTTTGGTGTCCAAGGCAGGAGGGCTCTGAGCCTGCTCCTGACAGTGCTGAGCAAGCTGTGTTTGGCTGCCGAGGAGCTGCAAAGGGTTTGGATGTTCTTCCCCTGCTTGGTTCCAGACAGAGCGGTGCATCCCTCCCTCTGCTCCCCTGATGACATCACCCGCGCCAGCAGCAAACCCTGCTCTCCCCCGCCCCTGAGCTGAGCCCGGGCTCTCGGCTGTGCCCCCAGCCTGTTTCAGGACCACGGTCGAGAGGCAGGGAAGGGCAGGGAGTGCTGGGGCACGAGCCAGGGTGTAGCATATGGCCAAGTGACCTGCCAAAGGCACGGGAGCGGGATGTGTCCCAGATAAGGGACTGCAGTGACACGGCACGAGGATGCTCGCTCCAAGCACTGCCCCTTCTGCTGATGTCCCTGAGAGAGGAGTGCTTTGACTGCACGATTTTCTGCTGGGATTGGAGTGCCAGAGAGCTGGGGGAGGGAGGTCATGGGGCTTGTTGGGTGCTTGTGACCAGGCACGAGACCCCTGAGCACGGTGCTGCACAGCTTTTCCAGCTTCCCAGGCATTAGTGACTTGTGTGGTCAGACCTGTAACGCAGCCTAGGACACACAGGCTCTCTCTGGTCCCTTTTATTAAAGCAGACCCCTGATTTAAAGCGCTGTAGCACTTGGGAGAACTCAGGGCTGTTGTTTAGTGCCAAGCAACTCTTCCTGGTGACACACCTGGGGTTAGAAATCTGTGTGTGCTGTGTTCTGTGTGCTCTGCTGCCAGTGAGAGCAACTCCATTCCCCAGGCAAATCTCCTCTGGAAGCTTGAGGCAGTGAGAAAAGCCCAAACAGTGGCAAACTGTTGAACTCCCACTGCTTCCTATTAGTCCTGCCCTGGATAGTGACAGGGTTACTGCACCCTCCTGGATCTGCAGCTCCGTGCCCAGGTGACAGGGACATTCCTGCCAGAGCAGCCTTCTACCTGGCAGGTGGCTGGATGGAAGGCACGGGGAGACAGAAGGGGAAGTGCCACCAGTGTCTTGCCGTAGAGGAGAGACAAGTGTCATGTTTTCTTCTAAAATGGGGTAGCTGTGTTATGCTAAAAACAGCCGAACGCTGAGGAGGTAGAGGAGGCGAAGCAGATTTTCAAGGGGAGGAGGAGCAGCTTTTCCCCTAAACAAGGCAACAGAAGGGCTTTAGGAGCAGCACCAGCCCTGCATGTGCCCCTCCAGCAGCTCCAGGGCCGGCCCTGCCTCAGGACCAGCTCCTTCTCATCCTACAAGTAGCAAAAAGGGGAAATTATAGAGCACCTGGGGGGAAAGCACTATCCTTCAGATGGCACTGAAGGCTCAAAGCCTCTCCTCATGTGTGCCGTGTCCCTCCGTGGGCTGGTTCCCCCCCCCCAAATCAGCATTTTGGGCACGTGATGGGGACACAGGCAGTGTCAGCAAGGAGGATCAAGTAGGGCAGCAAAGTGTAGTCCAGCATGTGGGGACGTCAAAAATAAAGTAGAACCTTTAAGGCTGAAGCTTTCCACGGCCGAAAGCCCAAGCACAATTTGTCATCACCCTCAGAAGAGATGGAAAAGAGAGGGTGAGGGGAAGCCTTCATGGTCCTGGCAGCAAAACTTGCCAGTGAATCGAGCCGGAGCAGGGATACTTTCAGAAACAGCAGTTTCTGCGTTTTCCTGCGATGAGCAAGTCCGCTCCCCTTCTTTTCCAAGGACCAGAGGAGAACGGCTCAGACACGGACAGGAGCCCTTCTCACGGGGAAGGACACGGTGCCTCACCGATAGCCATGTCTTCCTCGGCGTCACCTCCCCGTGCCCGGCTCCCAGCGCGGCGATGCTCACCGCCAGCATCCCCGGAGGCGCCGCTGCCCCGGCGCCCGCCCGCGGGGAATCGCTGTCCCTTGCCGGCTCTCTGCCGCGGGGAATCGCTGTCCCTTGCCGGCTCTCCGCCGCGGGGAATCGCTGTCCCTGGCCGGCTCTCCGCCGCGGGGAATCGCTGTCCCTTGCCCGCTCTCCGCCGCGGGGAATCGCTGTCCCTTGCCCGCTCTCCGCCGCGGGGATGCCCGGCCCGAATCCCCGCCGCGCGCCCTTGGCCGCTCCCGCTGGGAGCGCATCTCGCCGGGAACGAGCCCGCGGGTACCACCGCGAACGTGACCGCGGCCAGCCGGCTCCGGCGGAGCCGGGGATATGCGGGGAGACCCGAGGGCACGCACCCCGCGGCTCCTTAATGCGCGCCGATCGCACGGAGCCGCGCACCCACGCACCGACCCTTCCCCACGCGGGACGCGCCGCGACCCCCGCGGGAGGACGGGCAGAGGGGGCTGCCGGGTGGAGCGCGGCGTTCCCCCCTCCCCGCGGCCGCTGCGGGCTCACCTGTCCGTACACCTGGATGGGCTCGGGCGGGCGCGGCGCGGCGCGGCGGCCCCGCGGGGGCTCGGCGGGGGCGNGTGCCGCCGGGGCCGGGCGGAGCGGAGCGGGGCCGGGAGGAGCGGAGCCGAGCCGAGCCGGGCGGAGCGGCAGCCGCGCCGCCGCCCGGAGAGAATGTGCATGGGCAGCGCTGCCGCTGCGAGCCCCCCCTTCCGCCGCTCCCCGCGGGCACGGATGCTCGGGCCCCCTCCCCTCTTCTCCGCTCCTTCTCCCTCTTCCTCTTTTCCTCGCTCTCCTTCTTTTTCTTCCTCTCCGGAGGATGCTCGGGTGCCCGTCGAGATGGAGTGAAATAAGTTCAAGTTAATTTCTGTGCAATGGAGTAAAGAGAAATGAAGCAGCCAGGAATCAAGTCGGAGGGAGCGAGAGCGAATGGAAGGAAACTGTGTTGAAGCAAATGAAGCTGTTTAGGAGAGTGTGGAGTGTAGGGCAAAGGGGAATGGCTTCAAACTGGGAAAGGGTAGGGCTAGATTGGATGTTAGGAAGGAATTCTTCCCTGTGAGGGTGGTGAGGCCTTGGCACACGTTGCCCAGAGAGGCTGTGGCTGCCCCATCTTTGGCAGTGTCCAAGCTGGGTTGGATGGGTCTTGGACCAACCTGGGATAGTGGGAGGTGTCCCTGCATGGGACAGGGCATGGAACTGGATGGGCTTTTATGCCCTTTCCAACCCAAAAGATCCTGGGATTCTATAAAATAAAAGCACTGCAGCTTCTTTTCTCTGGGGGATGAGCGAGGTTTTCCCCAAAAAAGCCAAGCCACAATTTCCTCCCTCTTACATCCTGCAGGTGTGTCCCCCGGCCCGGGGTGTGGGCCTAAACCACCCCAAGACTGGTGGGAAGTGGCAGAATTGTCCAGGCTGAGGTTTGATAGAATCACAGTGATGTGAACCATAAAATCATGGTAACGTAGGCTCAGGTCCTTGCTGCTGAGTGTGATGAAGAGCTGAGTCTGCTTCTGGATGGGAAGGTGACGGTGTGGATGGATGTCAAGAGGAAAAGGTGCAAATTATTTCACAGGTTATGGTGACAGATGTCCCCATGGTACGATTCCCAGAGGCCTTTATCTCAATTTCTGCCATCTTCTTACCTGGGCAGAGTTGGGAACGTGAGCGAGACATGGTGGGAGTGGGAAGCCAGGGACCCTCGGGGTCTCTCCAGAGCCTTCTGCCACCTCTCCCACCCACGGGGGTGGGTTTGAGCTGTGCCAGTGGCCGTGTGCTTCCCAACAAACACTTGGCATAGGTGACATGCCCGTAACTCACCGCTGTGCAGGAGGTGATGCTTGGTTGGTTCTGCAGGGACAGCTCAGGACCGATGCCAGTGGCCACAACTCTGCTTTACTGGGGCAGCTCGAAGTGCTGGACTCCCAGGCGTGGGGATTCCCCTGGTGCTGCTCCCCTGGTCACCGGGCATCCCTTTCAGAATGCAACTTGTCCCATCCCTGCCTGGGGCTCGTGGCTGTCCCAGGTGTTCCGGAGCAGGGGCAGGGAGGGGCGGCGAGGTCTGAGGCAGGAGACTCAAATGGCACTGGGATATGGCAGGAGAGTGGAGCTGTGCCTGTTGCTCGGCCCCAGCTTGTCTCTAAGCCAGAGGTGGTTTTCTGGGCATGATCTTGCTGCTAAGAAATGGCCTTGCCTGTGTTCTGGCCTCTTGTGTCTCCGAGGTGCTGAGAACAGACTGATGGCTTTCAACCCCTCTGCCTCATGTGCACCATTCCAGCATTTCTATCCCTCTCAGGGAATCATCAAGGAAAATGGATGTGGCCTAGCAGTGAAGGAATGGGAGCCTATAAATCCCATGGACAGCCCCGAGGCAGCCTGGCTCTCCCTTATTTCACTTGCCTTAATAGCAGGAATGTTGTCCAGAGCTTTCCCCGAGGTGCTTTCACCTAGAAACCCAGTTAGTGTATTTCAATTATCGAGTCAATACAATTATAAGTCCTCCTAATAAAGCTTTTAGAGGTCTTGACTCAGGGTAATGTCCCCCTGGAGGACAGGAGGTCACCGTGGGTGAGGGCAGAGTCACTGAGGGGGTTTCATTGTGTGGGAATCCCTGTAGCCAGTTGCTCTCTGGGCCAGATGTGGTGGGCAGGTGAGAAGGACTCAAAAAGGACCTGGAGGTGAGGAATAGGGGAGGAATAGAATAAGAAATAGGAGGAAATGAGGAACTGCCTTTGCTGAGGTGCTAAATGCAGGGAAATGGAGTGTGTGGGGTTTGCTGTCCCTCTCCCAGCCCTTGTTTCACGCTTCTTGCGGGGTGCAAGAAGGGTCCCTGTCCCCTGTGGGCTCCCTGTGGTGGGCACAGGGACAGAGCTTTAGCCAGGAGCTCTTGGGTGACCCCAGCCCTGGTAAATGCTCACAGATGAATGGCTCTTTCTTTGTGCAGGGAAACACACGTTTCCCTTACCAAGGTATTTTTTGTTTCTTGAAAGGAGACGTAAAGGGGAGAGGGGAACAGTGCAGAGTTTATTTTAAGGTCCATCTGGATTTCATCAGCAGCAAAAGCTGGGAACTCCAAGAGCAAGGCGAGGAGCCCCTGGCCCCCTGGTTTTCCTTCCCCTCCTCCTCGAGACCTTTCCCTGTCTCAGCTTTAGAGGTCCCAGAGGGTTTAGGGGACTGAGGGGCTGGAACAGCCGTTCCCCAAAAGGCCTCACTGAGAGAGCAAAAGGAACCATTAAAGGAACCACTGCTTGTTGCTGGAGCTGAATCAGGGAGCAAAACAGGGACAAGAGCCAGAGACATCACCCCACTCATGCTCTCGGTCTCAGAGCCTTCCTCAGAGGATGATGATGGCTGTGGGGTTTCCTGCAGGGCTCAGGGCTGTGTCAGAGGCACCCCACTGTTGCATCCACACACCAGGGGTCACTTTGTGCGCTGGGGTCTCTCTGAGGAGGGTGTTCAGTGTGTGGTACAGACGTGCCCTGCCCTGATGTGTGGCAGAGCATCGTGGGGGGGTGAAAGGAGGGAGGAAAATGCCCCGTGTGGGGTGGGACAGGGAAGCTGTTGCAGACAAATCAGCAGAAAAGGCTCCGGTGTCAGGAAAAGCACAAGGAGTGGGGTCATGGACCAGGAGCAGGGACACCCCGCGTGTGTCCTGTGAGAGAGGCAGCGGCAAAGCTGCTCCTGCCCTAACTGGGGGAACGAGGAGGAGGAAGGGCGTCCACGCAGGTGCAGCTCCAGCGATGGCTGTCGTGAGCAACATCCCCATCTTGTGGCAACAGCAGCATCAGGGGACCAGCGCCGGAGCCGGGCTCTCCGTGCCACAGTGCCCCGGTGCCACCGGGGGAGCGCGTCCCGCGCCGG
Organism: Platysteira castanea; assembly: GCA_013397175.1. Taxonomy (NCBI): domain Eukaryota; kingdom Metazoa; phylum Chordata; class Aves; order Passeriformes; genus Platysteira; species Platysteira castanea. Next base: position 202,874 of record VYXC01009177.1, on the reverse strand, counting down.
CAGCCCTGGCACGGCGGGACACGCTCTCCCTGCGCCCGGGCAATGGAGTGCTGCAGATCCTTCCCGCTGGGAATGCCGCCTGTCCGGCAGAAGGCCCGCGGGAGGGTGCGCTGGGCACCAGGAGTGATGGCATTTCATCCACAGGACTTCACTTCCCTGCAAGGACACTGCTGCCGAGGGTCACTGTCTGTGCCCAAGCTGCCGGGATGGGGTGCCCAGGCACCAGGCTCAGCAAAGGTGGAAGGATGGGGTGATGAGAAGCCTGGGGCTCTTCCCAAGGGTCTCACGTGGACTGGGTGCCAGGCCCGTGGCTGGCCAAGGTCAGGGATGTTGTCACCGTGCTTGATCCGGGCCCCGGGCAGCGCTCCAGCCCCAGGTGAACCAGCAAACAGAGGTCAGGGGTCCTGTGCTCGTGGGGACAGCGAGCTGGGATGGGCAGGTGAGAGCAGAGCATGGCTCAGGCAGGGCACCGTGCTGGCAGGACGTGGGACAGGTGTCCCTGGGGCTCACCGGGTGCTGCGTGGTGCCGTGCTGTGGCCTCGGGCACAGCAGAGATTGGGTGGGGAGCAGAGGCTCTGTCACCACAGCAAGGGACTCAAAGAGGGGCCTCCATCCCCAGCAAGGGCAGCAGAGCTCCAGTGGCTGGTGAAACCCGGGGAGCAGGGAATGGGAAAGCACAGGTGTCACTGTGCAGGGACGTGGCTACACCCAAGGAGGTTTGGGGCACTGGAGGTGGCTCTGGCCACCCTGGCTGTATTTTCCCCATCCTCTGCCGTTTTGGCCCAAGTTTGCTGCCAGCACAGCACAGGTCTGTGACAAGCCCCTCGTGGGTGCTGTAGGGCAGAAGCAGCTGCCCCAGGAGACTTTGCAGGAGCCAGGGAGAAGGGACCAAACAGCAGCCAAGTTGGCAATTGAGATTTATTGAACGTGGGTCAGCCCCGAAGGTGGGGTGACCAGATTTCAGCAGGAAACACACAGGCCCTCAAGGGGGGAAGCTGGCCACAAACCCTCGAGTGAGGAGAAGCCCCTGCCCCTCACATCTGGGTGCCTGTTCCTCCTCCCTTCCCCCTCAGAGTTCTCAGGGAGCTCGAGAGACCCACAAGACTCAAAGTACACCTCTGTCCTAAGGCATGACATTTCCAGGGGACATCCCCGGGCAAGAGGAAGGAGGCTGAGTGCAAGAAGTCCCACCAAGGGAGCCATCAGGAGAAACCCTATCACCTCCAAAAGGTAGGGTTTTTTTCCAAAATACAGCTCGTCTCGATGGACACCATGATGGGAACAATGAATCGTCGACAAAGGGGCGCAGCAGACAAATGAAGACCCTGCCACGAGTCACAGTAATTTGTGCCACGTTAATGTTCTATTTGTGCCATGTTACTCTCCTGGTAAAGCATCAGCACAGCACTAAAGCAGCGCAGGGACCTTAGCAGAGATCCAAAGGGAGCTGGGAGGGGAAGCAGTAGGAAAAACAGGGCAGAGCGAGGCCGGACGCTGCTGTTTGGGGACTAGGGCAGGTCGGACGCTCACCAAAAATCACCCCACGCTGGTCACATCATCAGGGACAGGGCTCTTTGTCCGTGGAAGACAGTCTTGAGTGGCCGGTGAGGAATGGGACAAGACCCAGCCAGAGAAGGGACACACTTGGAGGAAGCCTACTCGGTCTTGGAGGCCGCGACGCCGTTGGACACTCCCGGATCTTTTTTGGAGGCCACAACACCGTTGGACGCTCCCGAGTCTTTCTCTCGGAGCTTGCGCAGGTAATCGTGGGGGCCTTTGCCCTCGAAGGACGTGGGGCTCTTGTAGGAACCCCCAATCTTGTCCCAGAGGGTGAAATACTGCCCGTAGTTGTAGTCGAAGTACAGGTGGTGGTCGGTGTGGTGGGCAGAGCCGTTGATGACGTGCCGCAGCAGCCGCGGCACGCGGTAGTCGCCGTCGTGGATGGAGATGGTCCAGACGTTGACGAAGATGTAGAGGCCCAGGTAGGTGACTTTGTGCAGGGGGAAGAGGAAGGGGTACACGTGGTAGGGCAGGCTCTGCATGAAGCCGTCCACGGGGTGGAAGGCGTGGCTGGCGAAGGGCGTGGCGATCTTCCACAGGTGGTGGGGCTTGTGGAAGCGCTGCGGGGACAGGGGGCTGTCAGTCGGGGTGGTCAGGGGGTCCCCCAGCCAGATTCAGGGCCCCAAGGGATGCTTTTTGGGCCATCACCACCCAAACCGAGAGGGGGACGTGTGCCCTAAAAGGCTCTCAGCTCCCTCCACGTGGTGACACCTTGTTCAGCTATTCCCAGCCGAGCATGCACTCCCTGGGAGGAGCAGCTTGGACAGGTCCCCCAGAGTGGGACAAGGACTCTTGTGCAGAGCCCCTGTCCTGCCCCATACCTTATAGAACAGCTTGTGGTGGAGGCCACGGTGTATCCAGTAGATGCCCATGTCGGTGAAGAAGAGGAAGGACAGCATGCTGAGGAACACGCCAGACCAGCCTGGGGCAGGGGGGACAAGGGTGTTAGAGGTGGCACATATGGGCATCAGGAGGCTGTGAGGGCCTCCACAAGGGTCCTCATGGTGGGAGACACGTCTGAGTCGTGCCAGGGTGTGCCCCATTGAGATGAGAGCGTCAGGTGTGACTCAGGACGAGTCAGGTGCTGTTCCACTGGGAGCTGTGCCCAGGGAAGAGAAAGATTTCTTCTGTGGAGGGGGGACATGACCCTGAGTGGGGGCGTATGGGTGCTGGCCCTAAAGACAACTTGGGATTTTGGCTGATAGCCTGGGACAGGAGGTACCCAGGAGGATTTCTTGGGGTCGTCATCAGGAGAAATGGGGGCTGAGGGAGGTGGCCCGGGTGGGGACAGGGTGCTGCCCTGGCAGGGGGCGCAGGGAGGTCACTCACCATACGGGGAGTCCTCGATGTTGTCGTAGAGTTTGCTGTAGCCCCGCACCTCGGCGAAGAACAGGGCGACGGTGGGGACGCTGATCCAGGGCAGGGAGCGCAGGGCGTAGGCGATCTCCCGGCTCACCTGGTTCTGCGGGGTGTGGCGAGCGGGGTCAGGGGCACGGGGGACATCTGAGAGCCCCAGTGCCCCTCGCGAGGCAGAGAGGGACGGCATCAGGGCCACCCCTTTGTCGTGGCACCTGCGCCACGGTGTGAGCCACAGGGTGCTGCTCATTTGGGGACAGCTGTGCCTGGGGCAGGACAGGACTCACGCTGGGTGCTGGGTTTAGCGGGTTGTGGCACTTGTGTCTGGTCAGGGATGACCAAGGGCAGCAGCAGGCTGAGAGGGGTGGTTGTGGCAGTCGGGACAGCCCATGCCACAACACTGGCACGTGACGTTTGGAGTGGACAGGAGGATGGCGAGGGGGACACTGCCACGCAGGGCTTGGGTGAGGAGTCCCCGGGGTGCACCCACCTCCAGGAACTGGGGATGTTTCTTGAGCTCGTGGTCGAAGATGAAGTAGTAGCTGAGGGTGCCGAAGAGCAGGTAGAGAGCGAGGGCCCCCAGGTTGGTGATGACGAAGAGGCTGAGGAGCTGGCGGCAGGGCTCGCCCTCGGGCCACCCCGCCGGGTACACGTAGGGCGTCAGGAGGTGCCGGTCGGCGGCTTCCAGGACCAGATCCATGGTGGCTGCTGCAGGAAAAAGAGTTGGGGTGACTGCTCAAAGATGTCCCTTCCCGGGGCCATAGGGGCACGGGAAATCGGGTGCCCGCCAGGTTGTGGGCAGGGGGGTGGCAGAGTTGGGATGTCATCCATCCCTCTGCATCACCTCAGCTGGGGCTGGGAAGCAAATCTGGGAGACGCAGGTTGTGGGTGTAAAGCACGGAAGATGCAGGAAGTGGGGGGCTCGCCTAATTCTGGCCTCTGTTGCTGTGGGAGGGGGCATTGATGACAGGGGACAGCGGGCTGTGGGTGGCACCGGGACGGGTGACAGCGGGATGTGGGTCTGGGGAGCAAAGCCCCTTTTGGGGCAGCACATGGGGCGCTGCGCTCCGTTCCGTGCCCCGCGGGGCGATTCCCGCAGCGCTCCTCGGGGGTCCCGGGGCAGGGTGGGGGGGTCAGTGAGTTTGGGAGCCGCAGGTGGCACGGCCAGCGGCGGGGAAGCAACCGAGAGGTGCTGGAAACGGGGACGGTGACGCTCGCCGCGAGCGCAGCGGCCACCGGCGGCCCTGCCGGCCGTGTCCCCCCCCTCCGTGACCCCGTGTCCCGGTACCCCATATCCCGGAGCCCGTATCCCGTTACCTGCCCGAGGGTCCCGGAGCGGCGCGGAACGGCAGCGGGGGCGGGGCCGCCCGGTAGCGCCACGTGACGTCACCGGCGGAGGCGCTCGCGCCACCTCGGAAGGTGACGTCAGTGTATAAAGGGGCGGGGCCGAGGCGCGAGCCGGCGGGGCCATTGGATGGGCG